>VXAX01004763.1:1364694-1383103 GCA_013399835.1 Leptocoma aspasia
CCCGGGGCCGCCTCACCTGAGCCCGCGCGCCCAGCCCGGCCCGCCGGGCGGCTGTGGGGGCCGGGTGCCGCTGGGGCGGCTCGCCGTCATTTCCTCCCCTTATCGGCCCATCTTCCCAGGAATGCTCGGGGAACTTGCCCAGCGCACCAGAAGCGTCCGCCGGGGGCTGGGGCCGCGGACACAATGGACTTGCTCAGCGGGGAAGGGCCGGGGCCGGGCCGTGCCCGGAGCCCCCGGGAGCCCCCGGCACTGGGGCCGGGCTGCAGCGGTGAACGGCACCGTCGCTCGCCGGAGGACCCCGGGGGTTGGTGTTGCAGGAACATATTACAAGTTTCTCTGTATGCGGGCCTGCAGAAAACTCTTCCCATGGGAAAGCGTCTTTTTACTGTCTTTTACTCTGTACAAGTTTCTATAAACAAAATCTCTGATGTGTGTTCAAAGACATTTGGATTTCTCTGCCTGTCTCCTGGTATGGGAGATGAGGGTTTTCTTTCTTTCAACCTATGAGGTGAAAAGTTGTTATCTCTGATTGTGTAAGCTATTCTGGCATTCCTTGGACGAAGCTCAGGGCAGGAGCTTCAGATGCTCCGTGCTGGGCAGATAATAGCCCAAATCCTCTGAGTTATGGAGTCATGTTAATAAATCATGTTTAGCCTTCTGATATTATTGTCAAGAGTCCTTTGTTAATGAACAGACCACAGCAATATTTTGGAACAACAGGTTCCACTGCACAGAATTGTGTTTAACTAACTAGTTGAAGTGCCTAACTTCAGAAATTACTTGGCCGGCAAGGGCAGATTCCTGTTGTCAACTCCAACCTTCCTGACATACCAACGTGTTTCAGAAAGACCAAATATTTTGGTTTGACCTTCACAATAGCTTCAAAAGAACGAAATGCTTTGGGTATGCCCAAAAGTATTGCGTGTGGGATTTCATACAAAGTTTAGACAATGGGCCTTTCATAATACCAAATTAAAAGTTGACATGGACATTTAAACGTTGCAGTATTATTTTTGATGTAGATGTAAAAGAATTCCAGAGAGAATAACTTTAAATTCCATCCACTCAGGGATTACTTAAAATAAGTGAAAAATTCAGTTTATGCCTATTGGTACTTTATTCTGCACTTTTAGCACACTGAAATTCCGAAAAATACAAAACATTTAATGAAGCATAGAAGACACATGAAAGAAGACATATCAGTTTAGGAGCTACAATATAAATGAATTATCAAAAATTAGTCAGGAATATGTTGCTGGCAGTCACAATCTTACTGTGGATATATATACAACCATCATTTTAGCATCTAATCATTTTCTATTGGATAGATCTTGTCTTGACACCATTAAGGTCAATGAAAGCCCTTGCAGGTGACTTCAACATGAGCAAAATGGGGACTTGGAAGACTGACACAAAATGTGTTCCTGGAGAATCATCACAGACATGACCTTAATTACATAGATTTCAAAAATTACCAGAGCTCTTACTACCCTTGTGATCTAAGCCATCAGGAATTTTTCAGGCTGACAGTTATTAGGAGTAGAAATAAATCCTTTCTAATGCCATTCCAGTTTGACAATCAATAAGCAAATTCTGCTCCAATTTTGGACACAGAGTGGGGCATCAGTTGAAGAAATCTACTCAAAAAAAGAGGAAGCTCGAGGTTCCTTTCCAAAGGAAGGTGTCCAAACACACCTTTTCAGATTGCATTTTAGACTTTTTGCCCTGGCAGTCGTGTCTCCTGGCCAGGCTCCTGTGGTGATCCTGGCCAGCAGAGTGCTGTGCTTGGAGCAGTTAGTGACCCACGTAAATGATGCTTTCCAGAGGCACGGTGCCTTTCTGACTGGGATCCTGCTGCAAACCAGTTCCGTGGTGTTTGTGCTGCTTTCCCTTCATGTCCAGGTCCCACTGGACTGCTCCCAATTGCAGCTGTGACTCTCTGGCCACAGGGTTTAGTCCTGGGATAACCATTTGTCCATGTTTCACCCATTGCTAAGTGAAGGAGCATTAACCTGCTTAGTCTGAGCAAAAGGCGGTTGCCACACCCAACAGTTTCAACAAGATCACGTTGGAATGAGGTGTCTTTAAGGTCCCTTCCAACCCAAGCCATTTTATGATTCCACCAACCTCCACCATGTTATTACATCATATGTGACAGTAGGTCGAATACGAATCTTACTAGTTGAGATAGGAAAGATGATTGGGTTCAATCTGTGGCTTATTGAAGAATTTTACACTCTTATCAAGCCTGCCTATCAGTGTCACTCTAACTGTAAGAACTGTCTGTGCCTTTACTTGGAAATTATTTCCTTCTTATCAACATTTTTTCTTGCTATTCCACATTTAAAAAAAATAACTTAAGCCCATCCTTTTTAGCACTATCTCATTTTTGAAAGGTATTCTGAAGGTACTTCATGTTAAATAGGCACTGATTTCATATTATCACACTGAATACAGACTGAATGTCCCATTCCTTCCTTTGCTTTCGCAGAGTCACAGAATCATTAAGGTTGGAAAAGACTTCCAGGATCCCTGAGCCCAACCTTTGACCGAACACCACGCTGTCAGCTAGACCATGGCACTCAGTGCCATGCCCAGTCATTTCTTTAACACCTCCAGGGATGGTGATTCAACCACCTCCCTGGGCACTCTGCTCCAGTGCTTGACAACCCTCACTGCAGAAGTTATTCCTGATGTCCAGCCTGAACCTCCCCTGGCACAAGTCGAGGCCATTTCCTCTTGTCCTGTGGCTGAGAGAAAAGCCCCTCCCTCGCCTGGCTACAACCTCCTTTCAGCATTGCAGAGAGCAGAAAGGTCTCCCCTGAGCCTCCTTTCCTCCAGGTTACACAACCCCACTCCCTCAGCTGCTCCTCAGACCCCTCACCAAGTTCGTTGCCCTTCTCTGGACTAGCTGTAGGACCTCAGTGTCTTTCCTGAATTGAAGGGCTCAGAAGTGGACACAGGATTCAAGGTGCCATCTCACCAGTGCGGGCTCCAGGGGGACAATCACTGCCCTAGTCCTGCTGGCCACACTATTTGTGATACAGGCCAGCACTTTGCACTGAAGAGCAACTTCAACACAAGTACTTTTGCCTCTGCTTTCATTGCTTCTAAGCTGCATCCACATCACCCAAGTACCAAGTGCACTCTGGAAGTGGTACCAGCCAGTTTTAGAAACAGCATTTGTATGTCAGATGCCACGTAGCCTCTTCAGCCACAGCAGTTCTCCTTCAAGAAGGACAACTGGTTGGCTGTTGCTATGAACATATTATAAGTTTCTCTGTGTGTAAGCCTTCTGGTCATTTTCCCATGGGAAAACATCCTTTTGCTGTTCTTTTACTCTGTATAAGCTTTCTGTAAACAAGATATCTGGTGTTCTTCAAAGACATTTTAGAATTCCTCAGCTCTCCTCCTTGAGAGTGGGAGAAGGAGCTGAAGGACTGTAATCTTTCTGATATTGTAAGCATTCGGGACATTCCTTGAACAAAGCAGCAGCAGGAGCATGGAGAATGCTCTCTGCTGAGCAGATATAGAAAAATACTAGAATTATGGAGTCATTTTAATAAATCATATTAGCCTTCTAATATTATCATCGAAAGTCTTTTCTTCAATACATAGACCACAACGATAGGTTGGCCTTGGCAGCTCGGCTTCCAGGCAGAGTGACACTATTCCTTAGAGAGCTGAGTCAAGAAGGGAACAATGGCATAGCCTGCAGACCTGCTTAGGAATGGGTGAATACAAGTCATCCATTCCCACATGCAGAAGTGATGCCAGCTCTGAAGCATCTCTCACACAGGAAGTTGCTAATGTGCCCATGTGAAAGCACTGCACAAGGGGTGTGTCTCAGCAGCCTCGCTGTCTTGCTCCTGTGTGCCTTGTCTGTGATACACAGACCAAATGCCACAGGTGCCCTGACAGTTTTCAGGAGATAAAACTAT
Source organism: Leptocoma aspasia (assembly GCA_013399835.1). NCBI lineage: Eukaryota > Metazoa > Chordata > Aves > Passeriformes > Nectariniidae > Leptocoma > Leptocoma aspasia. The sequence goes on from VXAX01004763.1 coordinate 1,368,636, forward strand.
GATAGAAACAATCTTTTCACTCGATAAAACTATGTCTTGTAAAAAACACTACGATTTATTAAGTAATGTTTTAGTGAAAATTTAAATTGCATACCACGGACAGAATAAATGAGAGAATTTGGTCAAATATTTGGAGAAAGTGCTGTGCTCGCTATGCTGATAGTCAAACATCCCAAAAGAACTGACACACAGCATATGCAAAGACCAAATCAGCTTGTGTAACTAACAATATTGACACTGGTATTAACTGGAAATATGACAAACTGTCACTGGTAGATGCTTTTTTAAACAATACTTAGGACACAAGGAAGCCTGAAGTGTACCTAGATCAAAAGGATGCCTACACGTAACAAAGCTTCACAAATGTGTTGTGGTGGCTATAACACATGGGAAGTAAAAAACAAAACAAAACAAAACACACAAAGCCCAAAAACCAAACACCTCCCGTCAAAACAACAACAACAACAACAACAACTAAAAACAATCACTTTAAAGCCAAAATTTCCTTAATTTTCTTCTCAGCATAAAATTCATTGATGTGCCCCCCAAATTTAACAGGTGAATGCCTCGAGCTACTGGAATTGCTGCTTGCCTTTAACTAACTGGAAGGAATAAGCTTGATGTCTATTGTTAGAGTATCCTTTTTGCAAATGACAAATTGTTAGTAGGAGCACAGGGATTATTAAAGGACAAATGTGCTTCCTGTGACAATAGGAAGCATATCCTAACAAGGACAAAGACCTCTTCACAGAATCCATGCCACGTACCAGAACATGGTGAAAAACCCACACCCACTTTGTGCAGCATGGAAATTCCCAGGATTTCCTTCATGGGGTGTGGACTGCAACACATAGTTTGGATTTGAAAGCAGACCAACTCAGACTATGCAGGAAAAGAAAATCATGCAACTACATCTACAACTCCAGTATAAGGCTGCTCTTAGCATAGCTGCTAGATTCAGTGATGTTTGAATTAAAGACAAAACAGCCTTTCTCTTGTTATATTTATCTTGTTACATTTTCTTAAAGAAATCATGCTAAATATACGGAGAAACTAAGCCTAAACAGACTAAACACTAAATAATCCGCCAGTCCTCAGCTAATCAAGACACTGATAGCCTCAAGGTGACCTCTATATATTTAAAGGCAACAAGTTTTAAAAGCTAATTTTGGAACGACTGGTAATTTGTATCAAAATTGCAGCCAGGTTTTTTTCAGTATCTATAAACTTTTTTTTTCTCTGAAAACCAGCAGAGGGAGACAGGTTGTTTTACTCTGAAAGAAAACAGAAGACTGAATTACTTCAAAAACGTCACCTTCTGAAAATCCACTATAATTTCCTAGTTTAGGCTTGCAATGCCTTTTCTTGGTCATTTTGAACTCTATTATAATACTCACTTTTCTTTTTTTTTTTTTTAAGTGCTTATCCAAGCTGAAAAGGCTATTGCTTACATCTGAAGATGTTTAGTCAACAGCATGTTCCTATTAACACTTCACTATGGATTTCTCTCGGGGAGAAAGGGGATATCACTGCTAGTAATGACTGAAAAAAAAATTAGGCTGTGGTTTTGTTTTTGTCATTTCACTGTCATGCAACAGCTTGCATGTGTTTGCAGCATGTCTAAAGTATGCATATTGCTCTCAAAATCTAAACAATAATTTCAACTGGCTTTACATATGAGTTACATATTTAAGGACTAAATATAAGAAGAAAGTTCTGTTCTAAAGTAAAAACCACAAAAACAACTCCTGGTGGTTTCAAGTGCAAGTAAAATGTTCTCTTGGGTTAATTTCTTAGGACCCAGGTCTTGCTTAAGGAAATGGGAATTTAGGCATTACAAGCCAAAATATTACTACAGATCTTGGCACAGAAACTTAGGTATGTCTCATATGGTTTAGGCAACATTCTCTACAAAATGACACAACAGGGCATACATTGGAAATTAATAAAATATTTTGCATATTTACCCATAGTTTTGCAGATAAGCTATGTCCAGAAGAGCTACTAGAACAGGGACCTGAACAGAAATAATTTTACACATGTCACTACCTGTTCTACTGTGAACAGTTTCTGATAGTGTATTTTTCTTTCCACAAACTCCCTTTTGCAGCTGGTTTATTTACTCAGAGACGAAACTATAAGAAATGCTTTTTGGATAGAATGTGTTCTAAGCAATACGCACGACTGCTATAATTTTAAATAAACCTTAAAATGAAGTTTCTGAATATTCCTGAAATAGAGTGGAACCAGAAGAGTTAGAAAATGCATGCAGAAAGTGTGTCAGTGGTGCAGTGTACTCAGTAGGTACTGTGGGATCGTTTTTAGCCTGGAGTGTGCTTTGCTAAGAGCTATTTCTCTAAGAATGGTGCCAGAAAAACCTGTGTGAGAAACTGCAGGCAACAGGATGCGTGCCTGGAAATAGCAATCATTCCTGGGGCAAAGATAATTGAGGTAATTGGGAAGCCTGCTAGTATTTAAAATCCCAATCACAGCCAGTCATGCTTAATCAGACATGCAAAGGCAGAGGATGACAAAACTGCATATTGAGTATGCACTTGAATTATCCCATATCAAGAAGTTCAAACAAACCAACCAGCACTACCAGCAGGAGTCCTACACAGCAGAGAGATTTCCACAGGCTAAGAAAGGGATTATAAAATCTTCTCCCAGCTGCCCATATTCCTGTAGTTCCATGAAAGATCCAAGCCCTTCCCAGCAAAACCTGTTTTTTTCCTTTCTGGTACAAGGTAATTGCATGAAGCTTCTTGTAGCTACCCTATGTTCCTCAGTAACAAAACTTCACAGTTCTTTCAGCATTGCAAGCCCGTGGAAATATTCTACTATTAGAAAAGTGTTGAACAATTCCTTATGTCATGCTTTTACTTGTAGTCACACAGTGTATATTGGTAAAAAGGAATTATCCTATCAAGTACATTCACTGAGGTATTTTCATATACCTGTCCAAGTCTAAACCTGTTGTGGCTCTGGCCCTTAATCCTTGTATTTTGGTATACAATTTTTTGTCGTTTTCAGAGGGGAAGTAAAGTGCACAATGTGTTCCCTGGAGGACATTTGTAAAACCAGTTTTCAGGTTAAGGGTCGATGATCCGAATTCTGGAAGCAGCAGAATTCTTTTTAAATGCCTTAAGTCCTTGCCAATATTTAGTTGGTAAATAGGCATCTTCTGCTTAGGGATGACAGTTATGTAACAGTAGAGCACCGGCACATTATTCAAAGGGATTTATTGCTTTCCTTTGCTGCTTGCATTCATGAGTAGAAAGAGAGCCATGCTTGAGGGACTAAACTGGAGAGAGCTTTAATGAAAATTATCTCTGAGTTTGGTGGAAAGCTTTTCAGATAGGATTGCTTTGGTCAGCCTCCAGAAAAAAGAACCCGACAACATCAGAGGCCAACAATATTAATAGGTGTCACAACTCACTGAACAACTTACCACAGAGTTTGTGTGCGTGGGAGGGAAAAAAAGCAGTGTGTGGTCATGTGTGCACTGCTCACTGAGAAGCTTCAAGGGGGGAGGACAGCTGATGGACTTACCACACAGTTCTGGCCTTGTTACAAACCCCATCTTGTGGATACGCCGTCCAACAGAACAATTCCACCAGACAGGAATTGTAGCGGGAACTCTGTCTGGATTGAGCTGGTGCACCCAAGTGTGGGTGTCCAGAGCACATTGGGAATGTCCCTTCTGATCTTCTAGAGTGCCAGAGAAATCACCTGTCAGGTCACCTTCTTGGGCTCCACAGCCATCCTCCTGCAATGACACATCAGGCCGTGGAGAAATACAGCCTCTCTCCGAAGAACACAGGCAGTACTGAAGCATTTGCAAATATTAACGTTACGAAAATTACTTATTTTCCAAACATAACTGCAGTGTTAGGCCTTAAATAGTAATGGCCCTTTGCTTGAGATATATACTGAAGAGTAGCTGAAGGATGTTTTAACTAAATCCCAGGCCTTTCAGAAAAAAAAAATTAAATTGTGTATGTGTCACCTGCAAATGTTACTCCTACTAGAATATTGCATTGTCCTTTGGGAGAGCAGAAATTCATTTTCCAAGTCAGGAATCACATCATCAAGCATGATTTTGGTTTTGTGTTTAAATCAATGGAAGCTGTGCCCTTTTTTCACTGAAAGAATAGCATAAAAAGAACAAAACTATCTTTGCCTTATTCCACTAAAACCAGTGGATGGATCCACTTGCAGTGTTTTGGCATCCCCAAAGGTACCTAGCTGAATACCTAACCCGTGGAAGCTACACATTAAAATGCCACACTAATGAAAAGCTACATCCTCCAGCTATTTATTCATTCTCTGTTAGCAAGGGGATCCTCTGCTCCTTAGTCTCACATCATTAAAAACAAGTCCAACTCCTGGTCATTAGGTTATGATGTAAATGCTCACCTCCCATGTAATATGAAAAAAAATTTAAAATCCACAAGGTTTAAGTCAGAAAAGCCAGATTTTTTTCCTAAAACCTGGCAGTCTTTGTGAGATTTAAAAGCTGAATAAAGATTAACTACATTTTCCTGAAGCAGCAGAGAATACACTGATCATCCCTGACCTCTCTCTTAGGTTGACAGACACTTTAACAGCTTCTTCTAAGGACAGACAGAAGTATACTTTTTTCAACTCTGAAAAGATATGAAACAGTCTCAGCCTTTTAGAGAATTAGAGAATTCCCTGGATATTTTTGAGGATGCACACAGCTTTCACTAAAAGGGGGAAAGTACACATTGGAAACAGGTGGCGTTCTTTTTTTTTTTTAATAAATGGATTGCTATCACAAATCCTACAGTTTGGAACAATCAGGCTAAAAATCCTATTCTCAATTATACCACTTCTACATCCTTGTTTCTTCTCACATGACAGTTTCATGAGCTCTGCAGGCACTGCACAGTTTTCTGAGGAAAAGGACAGATAGCCTGACAGCTGGAGAGGGCTCACACTGAAAGCATTTAAAGAATCCTTCTTTAATCTGATTTTGGTGGACATTAAGCTTTATTCATGTTCTATTTGCACTGAAATNGTAAATTCCAGGAGTATTTTCAGCCACTGAAAATCAGGCCACATGGTGGGATGTGGTTAAGACCAGAATTGGAGTATCCAGCTTACCACAGGCTCTACCATAATTATGAGATTGTTTCCAGAAAGTCCCTTTTAACACTAAGTTATTTTAGAAATACTAATAGTGTTTTAATTTCTTTTCAGATATCAAAATTCATAGAATTCACTAACCTTTTGGAGTTAGTGAATAACATTCTTCCACTGCTGCTCTTTTCCCTCTTTCTTAAATAAGCACATAGGTTAAGGAAACTCAAATAAGCCTGATAGATTATGTCACCATCTACAGTTTCAGTGACCCAGCCCAAGGTGTTTAGGGTGAAAACAGACTAAGACTCTGGAACTCATTAGAAACCACAAATTTAAAATTAAAGAACAAATATTGTGTTACACTCTCAGCTAAGTGCCCACATGGAGATTAGAGAGGACTAATAGAGCATGACTGGCACCTTTGCAAACAGGACTTCAAAGATAAATACACTGCCTACTAATGGCAAAAGGCAGACAGAAGTGATGGCATAGGTAAAGCTTGTATTGAAAGCTTTTTTTTTTTTTTTTAACCCATGTTTAAACTTGATATCCCTCTGTGATCCTCAGGCACTGGAAATGAATGTTTCAGAAAGAGAATCTGACACCGATATCTTCACTTGCTTTGAAAACTCTGAAATCATTAAATAACTTGACTGCTCTCTATTACTGTCCCATAGTGGTAAACAAATCAGAGTATTTTGATGCAAGACATCAGTTCTTGCCCCAAATTTGAGTCCTATGAGGGACCCAGTGTCTGCAGTCGTTAATGTGAAAGGAGTTTTGCCTTGACCAGATGAAAAAGCCTTAAGACTGTGAGTATCTCAGAAAATTTTGTGCAGTCATTTCAGTGGTAAAGTTCCTTAAAAATCGCAGAAAATTGTATCAATTTTAAAATAACAGGGAGACCACATGCTTTGTTGGGCAGGCTGGGGAAGGATGACTCCTCAGGAGGACTTGCAGGGTGTCCCTGTGTTCCTTTGGACAAGAAGTTTTGGAAGAGGCTTAGATGGAGAGATGAAAAGGGACCGTTGTGAGACAGGCCTTCCAGTTCCCTCGTAATGAGACAACTGAGCCTGCCCTATTTCTAAAATGCAATTATACACCTGCAGCCTGAGGCTCATAGAAAGAGTCTGAAAAAACTTTTACAACAAGGAACAATTGCAGAGCACTTTCAGATTGCCTGAAACAAGCTTTTACTTCGTATATTACACTTTTATTGGAGGAGGATACAAAATATGGAAGGATGTGGGAATCAGGCCAGGAGGTGACATCAGCAAAGAAAATAAGGTCCAGAAGAATTGTTATTGTCCTGATCTATTTTATAACTCAATCTGTAACTCAGACATTTCCATCTCCACTACATTCCACGACTGTAAACACTGCAGCAATTGCAGCAAATTCCATACAGAAAGGCAGCATTAGCTACCTTTAATCCAACACCAGAAAAGCAGGCAGCAAGTAGCCAGCTGGTTCTAGGAAGTTCTTAGGTGTTGGTTCACAGGGCAGGTTTTCCACTTCTAAGTTGTATCAACAAGTTGAAATTTGACTGGATTTTTATTTCCAGTGTGGCTGCTGCTCCACAATCTGGAAGAACTTCTCTGCTTCACAATCTATGGAACCCTTGCCCTAGTATTTCCCTATTTCACAGAATAAGTATGAACACTAACCACCATAAAATATTTCATAATAAAACTGCCTTTAAGAAAGAGTGTCTGAATAATTATAATGTGGTGGCCATTTAGTTGCACAATTGATTTGCTGCTGGGCTTCCAAAATTATTTCAAAGGTATTACTTTGCCTTTCATATCATGTTTCATTCCTGCTTCTGCAAAAACATATTCTTGAGAGTATTAGTTGTAGGATTATGTGGCAATCTTGGTCTTCTTCCTCCACAAGGTTTTCTGTTCCCTTTGCTTCAACTGTCCTTTCCCTGCATCCCCTCCACTGACCCATGGCATGAACTGATTAGGTCAACCACAGAACTTTTCATCCAAATTAGATACATGCAGTAAAATAACTAGTTAAGATACAAAAGTGAGTGTCTATATAGAGCCAATCTTTTGAAATAAAACTCAAGCTATGCAACAAAATGTTATCCTGATCTGAGATACTCCAGGATACGTAATTTCTTTTGAAAGAGCTTGCATTATGATTTATTTCCATTCCTCTGCAGCACAGAGAAGCCTGTGTTTCCAGTTTCTAGACTCACAGCTGTGCAGAGGCAAGAAAATGACAAACAATGCTCTTTCAAATATTCTCACCCACCCTTATTTTTATTAATACTTTAGGAGATGAGGAAAAATGTTTGCATTGCTGCATTAAACATATACAAATTAACAAAGAATAAAGATCAGTGGTTGATAAAGTACAAAGGGTGACAGAAGCAGAGTTAAACAACTTTTAATCTGCTTTTATGTTCAACTAGGGTTTATGTAGGTCAATGCAAACCTTGCAAATTCCCCTCTGGCACATCGTTTGTAGAAATCTCTCTTTAAAATTTCATCAAAGAAAAGAAAAGTTGGGATGATGTCCCTTTCTGTAACAAAGTTGCTGCTTGCCACAGATTATTTACACATCTTGCTCATAGTACTATTTCTAAAGAGAAAGTGTTTCATCTCTGAGATAAACGAAATGTTTCCTGATGGCCAGGGTCCAAAACAGCACAGGATGGAGCAGAGCTTACAACCATATCCTCCCATTCTTGTAACATTCAAATTTCCTCAGCAAGTTTTTCAGGAATAAGATAATGTTAGGGTCCAACAGGGACACCAACAATACTTTTTACTAAATACTGCTCTTTTTTTTTCAGTGTGAGAAAGAAAGACACATCCAGTCTATAACTCATTGTTCCAATGAGCACATGGATATATTCTGGGTGTTTTGTTTTCAATTTCCAAACTGTCAGTATTGTCAGCGCTGGTCTACAGATGCCCACAAACATGCATGTTTCATTTCAGCACAGTGGGATGAAACGGTGGACAAAGGGGTGCTTCACGCTGGGGAGAGCCTAGAAAGGCTGGGGAAATGGCTTCCAGACCAAAACACTCTTACTACCCTCTGAGTCAAAGATTCAGCCTTCAGCACTTGGAATCTCCATGGAAGCACAGCAGGGGAAAATGACTCAGACAGGGAGGGGACTGGGCAGTGAGAGCCACTTCTCCTCAAACTGCCCTGTGGGGCAGAAAAATGAAAGGCCATGAATCCTGGTTTAACGCCTCCATTTTCTTATTTTACTGCACCTGCACATTTAAAAGCCTAAAGGAAAAGGCAGACGTTTGGCTTGTACAATTCATGACAACATAAGGCAACAGCAAGTTGTGGGTGGTGGCAGCTTGGCTCTGGGAGACATCACCATCACCATGGAACTGTAGGAGGTGGCAGCTCTCTCGGGGCCACTGGCACCTGGACCCCAACGTCGGCCCTTTGCCCTGTGAAACAAAACTCACCACCCCAGGCTCCTAGTATCATTTTCCTGGAGTCACTTATCTCTACAAATAGCAGTTTTCATCCACAGTGCATGAGGAGCAGAACTCTACCTTTCACACACAGGAAAGGGAAAAGTGTGCCCTGAATTTTAACCCATTAAAGATACATCAGATTCTACCTCATCTTTCCCCACAAAGCAGTTAATTAAGCTTATACTTTAATTCTGATTTGCAATCCAGCACAAAAGGGTTAACTCTTCACAGAGCAGAAGAGAGTTGAGAAATTTCAGCATGCAATACCAAGGAAAGACAGGCACCAATGTTCAGCATGTACCACTGAATCTGCCACAGGATTCCATTGCTTTTTTCTTGTTATGAAAAACAGTGACCATTTCTCTTTACTTCCAGCATGCCACTCTTCATAGGAATAGACTGCATGTCATACTTACCATACAGATGTATAATGGATTTATGCTGCAATGTAACAATTACTTTCATTATATTCTATTATTTTTCTAGCAATTCCATTATTCCTAGCACTTCCTATGTTGATCTCCACTAAGCATTGCACTAACGATACCACAGAACCTTCTTATTACACATCCACAATCTGAGCAAAAAGAGAAATAGATTTAAAAAGCCAAGGCAGCCTTTTCTTCAAGGCAAGTCAGTTTACATTACTGACACATCATTTACTGCTCCACCACCCAGCTCTTGAATATCACAAGATACTCTGCAGATATGAAGCAAAATGTTTCCTTTCTGTGTTGTTCCTCTAATTCCTTAATTCTAAGTCATAAGCAAACTTTCTTACATCATTTTGTACCCCCATTTGGGAATTTTATGACAACATTGAAGCACAGAGGCCAGGTATAAATTCCTAGGAAATGCCACTGCTGACTCTCCTTGCCATTAATCCAAGGTTTATAAAAAATAATAGTAAATAAACTCACCCAAACCCCTAAACATCACAAGAATAAACCCCCCATGCTGACTGCCCCTTTTTGCCCATCAATAACTGGGTGATAATCACATGCATGTAGTGACACGACAGACAAGACAGAAGTTGATACAATTTTAAGACAGGCATTTTTAAAAATTCCTACCATGATCTTGTAAATATCTGGTGGATACTTAGCCTCTGCCAAATAATTCAGATGCTACTTATCTGCTTTGTGATGAGAAAGGCATTTATAAACTGCAGATAAGTTGAAAAAAAGTAATAAAATATTGATTTGCATGAGAAATCAAATAAAAACTGCATTAGGAATCAAGTGCTACATTCTCCTTTAATGAGACCTTCATATTATTTTTTGTTGCATGTGAGATTTGGGTAACATACATGCACTGTATGTCAGTTACCACAAGCCTTTTTGTTCTACTTCTAAAAAATATTTCCATTACTGGAAATGAGAAGCCAAAAAATTGCTGTGTTACACTTCCTGCTGCAACCACAGCAGTACCCTACCTTTTACTTCCTGTTTTTCTTGCTGTTTGTTATTATCTCATTTTCAATGCACCCTCTCTTAAGTTAAAAGTACCAAAATTGATTGTAGTAACTTGGATGTTTTACCTCCTTCTTACACAAGGTATCATTCCCCTTCTGCCTTCTTTTTGTGACTTTTCCATGTGGCTTCAAGTCTGAAATTATCCTTGTGTCCTGTACCAGTATTAGTACTTTTCTACACCTTCAGAACAGTTCTCCCTCAACTTAATTCTTTACTTCCAAATATACTATGGGTCCCACCTCAGTTCTAACCCTTAAGTATTTTGGAGGGAACATAATGCCTGTTTCTCTGAACACATCTCCTTCTGTGTTTCTAAAGCAAAACTTTCAGGCATGATTTGCTTTGGTTTGGCCATCACCAATCACCTCCTTATTTCCCACATGCCTCAGCATAGTTTAAGGACTCCCATTGTCAGAGGGGTCATTGACACAGCCCCACGTGGCTGGGGATGCGCCTCCCCAGAGGTTTTCCACCCTTCAGTTAAAGGAGTTTTCAGCCTGACATGAAATAACCACAGCTCCAAATAAGTACTTGGAGAGAGAAAAGGAGCACAACTAACTAGGCTATGGTACTTATCAGCTTGTGATTGAGAGAGGGTCAAAACAACCCTGAAACAGGCAAAGCTACGATGGAAATCTCCTCCACTCCAAGCAGCAGGCTTGACAACAGCATGGGGCCTGTGTGAAGAAAACAGAAATTATCATCTCCCAGCTGCTATCTATTTGTTTCTAAAGCTACAAAATCATAGAATAGAAAAAACCCCTTACACGTTCTTTCAAATCTAAATTGACCCTCCTCCAGTTTAAAACAAATATCCCTTGTCCTACGACCACCTGCACTTGTAACAAGTCCCTCTCCAGCTTTCCTGCGGGCCCTTTAGGCAGAGGAAGGTGCTCTAAGATCCCCGTGGAGCCTTCTCTTCTCCAGGCTGAACAATCCCAGCCATTTTAGAGAAGACAGCTAGCTGGAAAACAGTTGCAGCTCCAGGAAAACCGACTCAACTGCAGCCATCCTCTGCCCAGACATGCTGCACTGGCCATGAATACATGTGCACACCGACCCTTTGCACACCTGCACTGCAGCAGCTGTGTGTGCTTGTTGAAAGTGACATACATTTTCTAATTAATTTTTAATTAATTGTTTTGATCAGTCATAAATGGTATATTAATTATGAGCAGCATGCTAGTCTTAAATCACTTCTAGCCAGCACACGACCCTGATATGCTTCACTGAACAAGGAGAGAGTGAAGGATTGTTGAAATTGGATACAATCACAGAATAAGCTGAGTTAGAAGGGACTCACAAGGATCATGGAGTCCATGATCCTTGCACAGCACCAACTCCAGGAGTCACACCCTGTGCCTGAGAGCATTGTCCAAATGCTTCTTGAACTCTGCCAGGCTCCATCCTGTGACCAGAAGAACAGAATTTATAGACTACACAGACGTATTGCAGAAATCAGAGCATAAAGAAAATCTAACAAAGACTCGGTATATGTGTGTTGGAAAGTCCCCAATGGAGGAAAAGGATACTAAAAAGACTAAAAATATGGACTAATTAGCATGAGCAGTGAGAAATCAATACCCAGTGGAGGAGAGAATACTAAGGAAGGATTTGTCCTGCTGAACACAAGGCACATTCTCCTGCCCGTGCCAAACCCACTTGGATGCCACGGGGGGCTGTGTCACCTTAGGCCTTGCTAAAGTCACACTGAATGGCTCTCACTGCTCTTCCCTTGTCCCACCAGGGACACTCCCCTCCTCCAGGCAAGGCTCCTGCTGGTCCCACCACAGCTTGTCCTACTCATTTTCCTGCTGTGAGATAGCATCAGGAGAAGGCAAGCAGGCTCAAAACTTCAAGAAAGTATAAAGAAAGTTTATTAAGAATAACTAAAAAGAAAGAAACAAAAAAACCCTCTTCAGGACACATCTCCCACATCTTCCCTCCAACAAATCGTTTCTTTCCTACCATCAATGCAGAGGAACAAAACCAAAACATTTCAGTCAGTTTAACACTTATAAAATAGTCTGTCCTCATCTCTCCCAGGAGCAGGAGTCCTTTTCTGCTTTTCATGGAGAACTTTTCCACAAAGGGAAAAAAACCAGTTTTTTGTGGTTCCAGTGGCTTCCCAAATGCAACCCGCCCGGGGAAACTTTGCATGGAAGCTTTTTTCCCATTCCACAGCTTTTCCCAGAGCTGTTCATGGGCCATTTCCACACCGTGGGGTCTTATTTTAAAAACGACAGTTCAACAGAGCCGAGATTTCTCATGGGTCTTCTCAGAGGGTGGTCCTTCTGTTCTCCGTCCTAGCCACCTTCTGGCAGCTGTCTGAGAAGGGCAGGTTCTCCCTGGGAACCTGTGGGAAGGCTCCCGTCCGGGCACTGCTTCTGGCTCTTCCCGCAAAGCAGGATGGCTGAACAGGCGCCACAGAAACGGAGGGAAGCTTTGCCCTTCCTGAGAGCAGAGTGAGGGCACGCTGGGCGTGCTGGTGCCCGAGTCCTGTTGGGGGGACCATGCAGGATGAGGAGGCTCCTGAGGGGAGGTGGGGGACAGTCCCTGTGCCCAGGGGACAGCCTGCTGTGCCAGCAGCACGAGAGCCAGCCCCAGGAGAGGGGCTCTCAGCCCCCACATCTGGGCACAGATTAGAAAAGAATGCTCGGTCACCACAAAACTCTGAAGCGAACCGGAGCGTAGCATGTGAAAAATGCATATTATATGACTGGCTCTTCGCAAATATTAGAATAAATACTACTTGTGTTATGTTAAAGAGCTATGTTGTATTAGTTTTTGTAGTGCTGTGTTAGTCTTTTAAATGTCGTTTTTTTAAGACATAATATTAAAATAAAAACCATGTAATGTAAGATACTTTTTGTAACTAGCTCAAAGAATAAATAAATTATTTATTCAGAAAGTCCTCGCCTAAAGAAAACAACAAGAAGACACCAGGAAAGAGTTATTGCCTCCTTATCTTTACCTTAGTAAACACCCTAAAGCTGAGAAATTGATTTTCGTGATGAGGCGAGGAACAGAGATTAAGCAGAAGACACCCATTGTTTGAGAGGAATATTTGAATCATGTATGAAGAAATATGAATATGCAACAGGCTGTTGCTTTTAGGGGTAACCCTTATTAGTGCTTTGTGCTTTTCCTGAGAGAGAAGCACCCGGACGTCCGTAATTCTTTACTTTTATTGTCTCTTTTATTGTCCTAACCCTAATTATCCCAATTTGTATTACTTTTTTTTTTATTATTATTAAACTTTTAAACTTTTAAAAAAGAAGCGAGTGTGAAGCGTTTTTCACATAGGAAAACGTTTTTCTAATGGGGAGCAGTATCTCTGAGAGAGAAAGGGAAAGCTCCAAGTAGTCCCAGCCCTCTTGCTTTAACAGCTTTGTAACCACAGATGTCACCATAGGCAGTTTACATCCCCATTTTATTTTCACCTGCCTGACACAGAAGCTACAGTTTCAACCACCGCTTTGCCCTCAATATAATTAACCCTCAACCCCCTGGCAGTTTTGAGTTGCTTCCCTAGGCTGAGCAAATCCCTCAATAATTTATCTCTCATTTGGATAAACTATTGCAATAGTTTCTTAAAAAAAAACCCAACAAAACCCAAGTCTTAACTTGTACACACTTATCTTGTAAATCGGAATAACAGAAATACAATGCACAGTGATAAAAGTTTTCCAATGATTTGTGCATGTCAGTACATCTCTTCAAACAGGAGTACAGGCTTACGGTATTGAGACATCATAGCGGTTACAAGTAGAATTTACACTTATTCCAGAAATTACTATTTTATAGGAAGTGCAGCACATTTGCTGTAATATCTAGTACTTACCTATCCACTAAAAATAACTTGTGACTATTTTCTGAGCCCTTTCAGTGCTGAATAAATGCTGAAAGCGCACAAAGAGCCAAAAAACCCACCAGGTACCACACCTTGAAACCAGGTGGGAACGGATATCCACAAATCAAACCCCAAGCTTACACTAAGCATTAACCAATGCGAAGGCCAAATATGGTTTCCTAAACTGTTAAATCCTAAACTGTTAAATTCCTAAATCTGCATATGGTTTCCTAAACTGGTAATCTGTCCCCCTAGAGGGCAAGACTTTTGTCCCCTAAGGGGAAAGGAAAACCAGGTCCGAACACAGCTAAAGCTCGAGTGAAAAGAATTAGGGACAAGAAGGAACGAGAAGGACGCCTGGGAACACATTTTCAAATTCCCACACGGCGGCTCACGACCGGACACGGGGCAGTGCCCGGCAGCAAAAAGCTTAGCAGAGGACGCCGTCCCCGGGGCACACGGGGATGAGCCCAAGGCACAGAGCAGCCCCGGCGGGCGGCCCTGTGCCTCCCTCACGCCGTGTGTGTGTGTGTGTGTGTGTGTGTGTCCCTCACACCGTGTGTGTGTGTGTGT
>VXAX01004763.1:1384534-1429693 GCA_013399835.1 Leptocoma aspasia
CGGGGGGCTCCGCGCGCTCCCGCCGGCCGGGCTGGGGCGCGGGGGGTGCAGGCGGTGGAACCTCGGGGCTTGCGGGGGGGAGCGGGGCGCAGCCGAAGTTTTCCCGGAGCGCCGTGGCGCCCGGCGGGAAGGCGGCTCCGGTGTGCGGTGTGTGTCCGTGTGTCCCCGCCGCTCGGCCCCCCGCCGGCCCGTGACGGGCAGCTGTGGAGCCCGGCAGAAATGAAGGCAGAGCTGGCGGCTGCAGCGGCAGAAGTGTTGAATGGCTCGTAATTGCACAACCGCAGGGAAAACTTGGGCAGGAGACTCGCTAGAAATGGCACAGCTCTTCGGCATTAGTGCCTAGAGTCGGAGAACGGTTTGGGTTGGAAGGGACCCTGGAGATCATCCCGTTCCAACCCCATGCCATGGGCAGGGACACCTTCCACCAGCCCCGGCTGCTCAGAGCCCCATCCAGCGTGGCCTTGAGTACTCCAAAAACGGGGCAGGCAGAGCTTCCTTGGGCAGCCTGTGCCAGTGCCTCACCAGCCTCACAGTAAAGAATTCTTTCCTATCTAATCTAAACCTACCATCGTTCAGTTGGAAGCCATTCCCCCCTTGTCCTGTCGCTACATGCTCTTTTAAAGAGTTTCTCTTCGTCTTTCCTGAAGGCTGCCCACAGGTAGTGAAAAGCTGCCATTAGGTCACCCTGAAGCCTTCTCTTTTCCAAGCTGAAATCCCAACTCTCCCAGCCTTTCCTTGCAGGAGAGGTGCTCCATCCTCTGATCAGCTTGGTGGCCTCCTCTGGACTGACTCCAGCAGGTCGCTGTCCTTGCTGTGCTGGGGTCCCCAGAGCTGACCACATCTTACTGTGCTGGTACTCTCGTAGCCCTGGAGGAGCTAATGAAAGTGCTCCACTGCACTCAGAGATAGTTGCAAAAGTGGAAAAGGTTGAGATGTGGCTGTAGAGAGGTAGCCTTTTTTGCTGAAATGCACATGGCTAAGGCTTTCAAAAGAGTTTGCATTTGGTAACACTGTTTAGTAAGCCTTTCAGGAGAAAAAAGCCTTCGTTGTTTGACTTAAAAGTATTTGCTATGGAAAGATAACATCCAGTAGTTTCAACATGAAACCATCACAGTATCAACAGTGAAGTGCCTGTGCACCCGTGGTGCCAAGTTCAGTGTGGAGGTTTGTTTTGTCTTGGGTTTTTTTGTCATTTTGTTTTCTCTCAGTGTCAAGAAAAGTCCTGTAGCTGACTCAGTATAGGTGCACCTCTACTCTGAATTCTGAAGTGATCCCTCTCGACCAGACAAAGCAGCACAGGGAAGATTCCTACTGTAAAGACTGGATAGGAGCCACTCAAAGACTTTGGAAGGTTTTGTTGTAACCTTTGTGGACCTCTGCTTAGGACTCACAGAAAGTTTATGGGAGAAGCCCACATTTCTGTGAGCACTTAAGATCCTGTTGTGTTTCTTGCTGACATTTACTACACAGTGATCTTGCACAGTCACAGTGCTACGTCCACCATGAGCCACAGATCACTAACCTGGTTACATACAGTACCTCCTAACTGTCATCATCTATTTAACCCTTTTACTTGCTTCTGTAGTCTCTAGGATAGTAGCAGTCTTTTGTTTCAGAATAAGAAAGATAATTATATTTTAAAAAATAGCATTTTTAAAACAGGTTTAAACAAATTGTTGATGTAGAGCGGTGTGAATCTCATTCACTTCTAACCAAGACATTTAACATAAACAAAGAAAAGGGGGAGATAAAATTATAAATTAATACTGTCTGTTGGGTCTGCTTAAAACTTACATTAGCAATTGGATGCAAAGGGACGTGTTTGTTATCACACTGCCAGAGATACCATTGTTTGGTGCCTGAAGTTATATTCAGAAAACCCCACCGGGCAAATAAAACTGAGTAACAACAACAATAACAATAATCGTTTTTTAATAATACTAAGGCAGAGTTTTCATACCTTGGCTGTGCAGTACTGGTAGTGCTGCTGACATAAACTTTCTGTTCCTATAAGCCAAATTAAAAATTTTCTGTCAAAAACTGCTGCACTCCCCCCCACATTATACATACCTAACTGAAATTGCAGTCATGAAAGTGGAGACCAGTAGTTCTCTGAGGTAATAAAAAATGTAAAATATATTGACTTAAGTGCCAGAGGTGTGGAAATATTGACGCAATAGTTTTAGAGCTGTGCTGACTAAACAAATGCGCTTTACACAAGAAAGATAAAATCATTTACTGTTAGGTTTGAAGCCGCTATCAGGGCTTCCCGTGATTTGAGCTCCTCTGTGGAGGTGTTTGATCCAGAGAGGTGCTGTGCTCTCAGTACTGCTTGCTCAGTGAGCAGAAAAGATTTCTCTGAGGTTGCTGCCAGATACGGAGCAGACACGAGCCTTTTGGGTAGGGGTGTGCTTTTATGTAGGTAAAGTCATGACCAGGTGCTAATGCCAAACCAAATGAAATCAGAGTCAAAAGTCACGTTACTTTCAATAGCTTTTGCTCTTCTGTATGTGTGTGATTTGACAGCTGGAAGAGCAAAAGAAACTGCCTTCCATTAGAACCATTTTAATCATATTCAGTTGTAAATATAATTCTTCGTTGTAGGTAGTTCAAGAGAAGAGTAGACCCTTTTCATGGCTGCATTTCTCCTGCTAGTCTTTATAAAACTAAAATGGGATGTTGATGCATGTTTTTGTTTCTAAGCAAGTAGAAATCAATGGGAATTAGCAAATTGTGAACATAAATCTCCTTAGGCAGCTATCTTTAAGTGCCTAAATATTTTTAAATCTGGCTCCACATCATTAGATCTAGATTTATTCTGGATAACTATTTTGTATTTTTTTCAAAGGGGGAGAAAGGTACCTTGGACTCCTGGTACCGTTCAAGGCTCACTTTAGCATCATCACTTGTTGACTAGAGCAAAATGCATATTGTTAGAATAATTGAAATACTTTTTGATTTGAGTTTGAGCTAATTCACTGTTCGTGTGTAGTAGCACATTTGAAGTTGCTTTTTACGTCAGCACTGACAAAATTGCCATTTGCATTTATGAAAAATGAATTTATGAGACTCCAAGTGTACTGTTGTGTTATGTTCTGTGTGGGAACTGAAATTAGAGTGCAGGAAGCTATAGTTGTAGCAGTAATTTTTTTTAAATTTCCTTTTGAAGTTGATAAGATCTTTATCAAGTATACATTGAGTTAAGTACAAGTTTTTGCTTGACTATTGGCTTCATAAATCTTTTTCGGAGGCAACCTTGTTGGAAAGAATAAAACCAAGCAAATTGCTTTGAAAAACAAGGCTAATATTTCACCATTCTTCTAAGGTAGCTTTGTAGACAGAGATATTTATTTTTTGAAGCAAGGACAGGGAAATTCCTTGGAGGCAGGTAATATTATAAATATGTATATGTACTTGTGTGTGTGCACACAGGTTTTTAAATGATGAACCATTAAGATTGCAACAAGAATAAAAGTTTTCAGACTTCACTTAGGACAGAGCTAAGCATGTATGTAGCATGAAGCATACAATTTGCTTCTACGCCATCTTTCTTTCTGGACATAGTTGTGTTGTTTCATGATATTATCCTCTGCTGTATGTGGTTGGAACATAAAATTGCTCTTTCCCACTCGAGCATTCATAGTTTGTGTTACTATTGGATGACTCATTAAATAAAACAGCTGAAGTGCATTTTTAAAAGGAGGTTCTTTCAGCAAATGTTGTACTAGGCGCAGTCGAGGCATGCTGTGTTTTCTGGGAAGCTGAAAAAAGCAGCTGTTCCATCAGCCAGCTTGTAGTTGTTAACGAGAAATAAGCAGCTCAAGTGCAATGAAAATGTAACCAATACAACTCAAAAGAATTTAAGTCAAGTAAACAGGATGGGAAAAAAGGATTCTGCTGCCTTTATGTACTTAAATAATGCTGTTTAATAAAGAACTATTTCCATGCACGATTAAAATGCTTCTTGAAAAAATAAGGAAGGTCTCCTGGTGCAGAGAACTGAGTGGGATGTGCTCTAACAAAAGATTGGGACAGCATGACCAATGTGAAACCTGTTGGATATTGGCCAGGAAAAAAAAAAAGCAACATCTGAATCATACAGTTAGTGAACAGCATGGACAGAAGAGAAAAGAAAAGTACTTGAAGGACAACGACACTTTATTTATATATAATTATGTAGCAATAATGGCTGGCTTGTAATAGTTGATAGCTTGCACATTAACTTCTAGAAGGATCAGTTTTCATTTGGGAAGGGAAGGGTGCAGGTGGTTTTGTGTTTTGAATGTTTACTTGTACAGGGAAAACATTGTAGCCATTTCCCTTGGCATGACGTTTCCTGCTTGTGCCTTCAAGGAGCAAAGCCAGTGTGGGGGACTGGTGGCAGGTGGAGAGACTCTCACCACAGCCAGAGGTTTGTGGCTTAACAGAGTGAGTGCAAACAGGTTTTTCCACTTGCTTCTCAGAATTGCTGCCACATAGCAGCTGTGCTTGTGCCAGATTAACTCATTGGACAGACAGTGTGAAGAAGATGCATTAATTGTTGATGAGCAGACCTTCATACCTTGCTTAAGGCATGATAGCTTAGGGTGTCTGTGCAGCAAGTGCTCCTGAAAAACCGGGGGAGCTAACACGGGTGTTGCCAAACAGAATATGACAGAAGAATAATCTGTTTCTGCCTAATTTCAGACATTTAATGTAGTTTTTTTAGGGTTCTGTAAGTGGATCAGTTTATAGATTTGCAAATAAAGTTTAAAGAAATGGAAGAAGCCCATGGAATGAAACATTTCCTGTTTAAACTGTGATACATGGACAGGCATATTGCTGTTTCAGAGAGGTGAAAACAGATTGAAGGTGCTAGGTGACTGGAGCAGACCGATGAGGGAATACTTTACATCTCATTCTAGTACTGAGGGTGGAATATTCTTAGAAAAACAAAAATCATTAGATCTATTTTATCTGTTTCCTGGCTTTTTTTTTTTTTTTAATTCAGTGCTGTCTGTGAAGATTGTTCATTTCTCCAGTGTACAGCATAAAAATAGGAAGTCTCTTTAGGGTCATCACTGTAGAGAACATTTCTGTTATCCTGCACATCTGCACTGTGACTCACACAGGTTTCATTACTTCCATATCAGACAGGTAGGCATGTGTGAACTTTGTGAATAGGTAGGTTTATTGTGTGTTATGTGAGTCCAGATTTCTGTTTTCATTGCCATCACGGTACACATGGGTTTGGCAAGTGCAAGTGTGCCATGTGACATTTACAGTGTTGTGCTGTCTTGCATCATAACCATCCCCTGAGCTTCTACCTGTGCAGACACTGCATCCTGGTGTCACTGTATCCTTTGCCTGTCTCAGTTAGAAACTTGGACTTGGGGTGTTACTGCTTTAAAAATACTTGTGCTTTGCTGGGAAGGTGATGGAGATGTCAGTACCTGCGTGATGGTGTTTTCTGGGCAATGGGTGCTGCATTAATGAAAAGTGATTTTTGGGTTTGTGTTATAATACCTGGCAGCTGTATAAAATAGGTGTTTAGCAGCTTGTGTTACTGTTGCTAGAACAAACTTTAGAAGTAACATTTTGAAGTTACCTCTCAAAGCCTGTAGTTCTTTATAATTCAAATGTTCAATCCTGTTTCGCTGACATTGATAGGAATTTGTGAATAACAAATAATCAAGATTGCTGGCAGGCAGTCTGCAGCTTTTCCAGTTGTATTTTTCTGTTCATGCAAGTACATTGGTGGCTCTGTTTTCTGCTGACTGCATCATTCTTTTGGCTCTCACTCTTTTTTGAAATAATTGGAGAAGTTATTTTTCCTTTTCCCTGAAAGCTTAGGATATTGGCTTTGTTTATAAACTACAGTATTTGTCAGTTCTACTGTCTACTGTCAGAGCACGACTTTTATGATTAGTTCTCTTTATGTACTACAAGTGGGAATGTTTGTTTCCCTCTTGTAAAGATAAGATTAATTTCTGACACCAGCAGATTACAGTTGTGCTACCTTTACGTCTAGGTGGCTACCTGTCTTTGACCAAAATCACGTAATTTCCAGATGACAATTTTAACATCAACTCCCTCCATCTGTCTTTGAGAAAGTAGTCAGCTGTGCAGATCCATAACAGTTTATATTTCTATTAAAGCTTATAGAAGTAGGAAGAATAGTAATAATAATGATATGCCACATGGCAGGGCAGGAGTGTGTGTGCTGTGCATTACGTCCCGCTGGTGGCAGTGAGCAAAGTGACACTGCTGCTCCTCTGCAGCACCCTCTGTGACTGCTCCCTTGGTGGCTCTGGTACAGGAGAAAGCCTCGTTCCTGGGTGCATCCGTGGATGCACTCTAAATGCATGGGAAGAGATGTATTGTCGTGGTTTGTTTATTAATAGAGGACTTTTGACAATAATGTTAGAAGGTTAAATATGATTTATTAACATGACTCTATAATTCAAAGGATTTGGGCTATTACCTGCTTAGCACGGAGCATCTGAAGCTCCTGCCCTGAGCTCTGTCCAAGGAATGCCAGAATAGCTCACACAATCAGAGATAACAACTTTTCACCTCATAGGTTGAGAGGAAGAAAACCCCCATCTCCCATTAATAGGAGACAGGCAGAGAAATCTAAATGTCTTAGAAACACACCTCTGAGGTTTTGTTTACAGAAACTTGTACAGAGTAAAAAACAGTAAAAAAATACTTTCTCATGAAAAGATTTTTTTACAAACTTACATCCAAAGAAACTTATAATATGTTCTTAGAACAGGGATGGGCATCCAGGAATGGGTTTTCAAAAGTCCAGAACTCTTAAAAGCAGCTGGTAGCGGGCTGAGAGTGGAATGAACTCACTTGGTGGAACAAAAAGGGGAACCCCCCCTTTTCTTCTCACCCAGCCTTTTCTCACTCCTCCCTACAGTTCTGAATTTGAGAATTGTGCTGGGTTTTTCTGGCAGGTGATTAGTGTTAGATTTTGCAGTGGGCCTGGTTTCTCTCTTTTGATACAGTCAGAGTAGAAGGTGCTCAGTGACTCAGGTGTGACTGGCACACTCTAAAGCTTGACTCATGTCTTAGTCACCTGCTTTTCTTAAGGAAATTGTGGTGAGTGTGGTCTTGGACTGGAAGATGCCTAAATACAGTAACTCTGTCTTCACTAGGTAATTGTTTTTTATTCTAATAAACGTGTTTCCAATTTACTTGTTACATCACAGTTGGGTTCCTCAAAATACTGTGGGAAGTGCTGTGCTAGGCATAGTTGTCTGCAGAGTCAGGTGTGATGATAGGGATTTTGGTTACTTACCCATTTTGGACTCCTCTGCTTTTAATTCTTCTCAGTATGTGTGAAAGTTTTTAGCTTGTTTTATCAAAAAAGCTACAATAAAAACACCCACTGCACAACCTGAAGCAAAACTGCCTGATGAAGTCTTCTGAGCAGCCTATTACATCAAACAGATATGAAGAACATACTGTGATATCCAGTCTTTCCCGTTAGGTATGACAGCACGTAATTACAAAGGTTGAAAAAACCCCATGGCCCGTGAGCACAAACTCCCCAGAATGTCAGCAGAGCCAGTGGCACTTAGTTTGCTTAGGCCTTTTGATAGATCAGCTCTGCTGACTACTGCAGAGGTGGTTAGGGATGATACAGCTCCAGCTGCCCATCCCAGACCTGGAGGTGATCAGTGCTCCCTCCTGTGGGGTTTGGCAGACCATGGTTACCTATATCTCACTTGTTTCTGTGGGAGGCTTTGCTGTTTCCCCACACACAGCTGGGAACCTGCCCCCAGGGCCCTTGGAGGAGGTTCCCTCCCGTGAGTTCTTTGCCAGGGATGAAAAACAAGCGAGACTCACTCATCTTGGTCTTCAGGTTGTTGTTTATTTTTCTCTTAAGTTCAGTACGCCGTCTGCATGCCAGACTGAGCGTGTGAGAAGCAAGGCATAAAATGGACAAAATGGCAAAAATGGCCTCGACACCCAAAGCCAAGGTCTTTTTAAAGATACCTAATCCAATTACCTTCTAACACGTACATTGATTTTACTTTACTGTTAGTAGAAGCTGTAGGTCAGGAGCTTTAAGAGATGTCTTTAAAATGGATCAAAGCCCAGGTGTCATTGTTGGAAGTGTTGGCTTTAGCACTTGCCTAGGCAAAGAATGAGTCCAGACCTGTGGGAAGCACCTGAGTTTCTGGCTTTCTGTGCTTCTGTGCCATCACCTGTTGGGCTTGAGCATGCTCATTTCATAGCCACATAATGACATTCTAAAACACTGTTTACACACCTTGCATAACTAGAGCACTGTGTAATAATATTAGATTGCTTTCATTACTATAATTTTGTATATATGAAAATATTTTGGTTGCAAAAATATCCATCTCTCAGATTCCAAATTTTTAGTATTATCAGAAGGCTATGCTGTTTAAAAATGAATACTTCAAACATATATAACCTTTTAAAAAATGTTTCTCCAAATGCTGAGATTGTATATACATAATTATTATATACTTGATAAGTATTTTGGGGTTTATTCATTTTGTTGCACGTGCATTTCCTAGACTTAAAGCATGCTTACCTCCTTTTACTTAGAAATTACTAGACAGCCCCATTCATACTCTGCAAGAACTTCAACAAGGTGGGTTTTTGTTTTACCTGTAGTACCAAGAACTACTCTGAGTCTTGACATCTACATCAAGATTAGGTGACTTGAAGACCTAGCATTTGTTAGTTATTATCATCACCTCCTGTGATTAAATCCTGTTGAAATGACAAACCTAGGCACAGCATTTATACAACGATATTCTGTAATTAAAACACCCAACATACTGGAACTTTGGCATTTTTAAAAGCAGTGGTGAATAACTAACCCTTTCACTCATCCCCTTTGTAAGTTCCTGCAAGCCAACAGTTCATGTAGAGGTGTAGAAATTAACTTAGCAGTTCCAGCAGATCAGTCTGGGTCTGGTTTCTTTGTCTGTGTGCTTGCTTGTTTCAAGGGCATAACCTAGGCAAGGCTAGTTGTGAGTCTGACTGTAGTGCTGACATCCAATTTCAAATGCTCAATGTGGCAGCAACAATAGCTCCTGCCAGCCCATCTGATATTAGTTATTTTTAAAAGTGCAAGTAACAGGTATTTGCAGAGCATAATCCATTTTGGCTCCTTTTGCTGAAGATGTGATTAAGAAGAAACAGTTACAGAAAAGTCTTGAGCCTTTGACATATAAAATGATAGATGGATATACTTTTATCTCCATCTATTTCCTCATCCCCAACAAAAGAAATAATATCTCTACACATCTTGAATGCTTTTTTTTTTTGTATATGAGTGCTTTTGTTTTCCTAGCAGTTGAATAAGAGGGAATGAAGGGTGTCAACAATGCTTAATATTAAGAATGTACCACTATCAACATTTGTTGCCAAAGTAAAGGGCAGCTTAACCCAAGCAAAAGCAATGCATGTCTGTCAAGTACCAGGTCATGTAGTCAGGAAGACTGCCACTGACACCATCATTAGTTTGTCCCTTTCCCCCTCCCCCTAAAAAGAGATGTGTTGGTGGTCGACATAAGGACTTTTGACAGAATTCCTTGCATGACTTGCTAAAGCACTTGTACAGAAATTCTTCTTGTAGCAGGTGTACTTTTGATTTATTTGACTGCACGTTTCTTCAATATTATGTCTTTTTCTTTGCCATATCTAAGCTAATTTTAGACAGTCTTTGGCTGGCAACTTTCACCTTCCAGGAGGTGATTTATATTACCAAAGTAATACTGGAGTTTGCTCAAACTTCTTATAGAATATCCATGGACAGTGGAGTGTCACAGTCTGAACTGGCCAGATTGTCTCAAGAGCCTGACTTTGCTGTCAGATGCTGGATTACCATCATTACTTTTTTTAGCTGGATTCCCTGTACTCACTCTAGCTACTTATTCCATCTTACCAGCTTCTGACTGAATTATTTTCAACCAAGTTTGATAGAGGGGAAGAAGACAAAGGTCAAGAACTCAAAGTGCTCAGTGCTCATCAAATTATGTGTGAGTTAGCTCCACCTAAGACACTAAAGAAGGGTGGAGAAAACAGTCTTAATAAAGCCCCAGCCTCAGCAACAATTTCAGGTTGTGTGAATACCATTTTTCAGGAATCTCTGTCCACCTGAAATACAGATATAACACAGGTTGTAAAATATTCTTCCTGCAAATAAATTTTGTAGGGGCTCTTGACTCCAAATTAGGCAAAGTATTTCAGTGCTGAAACATAAAATCCACTGGCATTATTGCATGAAGATATGAGTCAATGTCCCTAATGTTCTTTAGGAGTTTGCCAATAAGTTCGGCAAAGGCATGGTCCAAGTAGGAATGTCAGTATTAGTTATGTGGGACTTGCACATCCTAAATAGGTGTTCTCATCTGTTACTGATAATACCTCAGCATGTGACAAACCTCTCACCATTTACAACTTAGGTTTGGCACACAAGTGGAAGCCAATCTGTTTGCCTAAGAATGGCCTTCAAAAATTAAGGCTGTATTACTTCTTTGAGTTTTCGTGTTCCTTGAGAGCTCCAATGAGGACATTGTGAGGAAAGTGGGTTATTACAGGTATCTATGTAGCAATGTAAAAACATTTTCCTCAGTACAGTAGGATAACGTGATGTGTGTTAATTTTTGTGATCTGGTCTCATTTCAGATGAAGAGGCTGTCTGCCCTGCCCCAACAGAGTCTTTTGCTGATGACATGTCTCCTAGTGGCCTTGGAAGCTGTACCTATAGACATAGATAAGACAAAAGTCAAAGCAGAAGGCCATGTAGAAGGAGAGAAGGTAGAAAATCCAGTAAGTATAAAGAAACTGATCTGATTAAGTGTTTATCCTAATTGTTAGTAATCTGGATATAGCAAACTCCTTTAGAAGGAAACTAATATTCCCCAGTATTGTCAGTGTGTGTGCCATCTACTATGGCAATGTTCTGTTTAAATTTGCTCTTTATTTTTTTCAATGAGCTGCTAAAGGTGAGGTGGCACATGGAAGGAATTCCCAGCTTACAGCAGGAGGAGCATACTGTTCCACAGAGACTTTCTTCAGGTGGTTGGGTGGTGCCATGGGAAATTCCACTCACTGATTCCAATTCAGTGTTTCAAATAGAGCAGTAACAAATGAATTGCACTGTTTTAAAAAAGCCACACACTGCATTAACCTGACAGATGCTTGTGTATTACAAGGATTCCTAATCACTTTTCTCCTCTTCCTTGTCAGTTGCTGAAGCAAATGGATCATAAATTGCTCTAGGGTAATGATGCAAATCTGAAAACACAAAGATATGTAAGACAGCATAGTGCCTGTGTTGCTAAGATTGGAGTGTCATTTAAACAGAACTAATTAACTAATTGTTTGTTGTCAGTATAGTCTTTCCTCAAGTTCCCTTTTTTTTTTTTTTGAAGGATACAGGACTTTATTATGATGAATATCTCAGGCAAGTAATAGATGTCTTGGAAACTGATAAGCATTTCAGGGAGAAACTCCAGACTGCTGACATAGAAGAAATAAAGGTAGGTTCAAAAAAAGAGTTAAACTGATGCTAATTAAATCCATAATCATGAGCCATGTATGTTGTATTCTTTCTTCCTGTGGCTGTTGTGCATTGCCCCTTCAGGAACTGGAAATTTAGGAAGGGACGAGTAGGAAACAGTCTGAAGTGACAGACTTAAGGAGGAGATCCTGCCTTTTGTGCTTCCTTTAATCCCTCATGTTGCTGTTGGCAACTTGTCCTTCTGTGCTGTATCTAGTGTCACCCTTGGAAATTGCTCTCCATTTCCAGGTTGGTGGCTGCTGCTGCCTTGTACCTTCCCTCAGGCCCAGCAGCCCTCCTTGAGCGGGTGAGGCACTCTGTGTGCTTCTGACACTACTCTGGAACTCAGTTGAGAATGTTTGATCAAGAAATTGTCACAAACGTTATTAGGCATTGCTCCTTCACAGTTATGGTACTGCTCTTTGGAGGAGCAAGGTACTTAGAAATTATCTTTTCTTAAAGCTTTTAGGATTCCTCTCTGTTTCTATAACCATAGGCATAAAAATTTTGAATCTGCTCTTTGAAAAAATGTTGAGAATCTTACCGTGTGGGCTGCAGTATTGCCAGAGAGTGCCAGTAGTCTGCTGTCTTGCAGCTTGTGCCTAATGGGAATGCTAAAGGCTTCTTTCTTCCGGTGTTTATGCATGACTATTTTGTTTTTTGACAGAGTGGAAAGCTAAGCAGAGAGCTTGATTTAGTAAGCCACCATGTGAGAACACGGCTGGATGAACTAAAAAGACAAGAGGTAGCAAGATTAAGAATGCTAATTAAAGCTAAAATGGATTCTGTGCAAGGTAAGAATACAGAATTTATGTAGGTGAGTTAACAGATGGAATTGTGTTAGAGAAATGTCAAAGTCCAGCAGTTGTGCACTGTTTGTTGTCACCAGTAATGACTAAACTGAGAGTGAGTGTCCTTTCTGAGCTGGCCTGGAGCCATTGAAGACCTGTCTTTATAGGAAACTGGGGAGAAGAAAAAAGCCATCTCTGTTTTATAAATAACTGAATTGTTTCTGTCAGTGGATTTTTCAGATACTTCTACCTCTTATTTTTAACCTCTTATTTTTGTAATGCATCAGTTCATAGATTACTCACAGAGAACCAGGAACATAGTAGGACTGTGTTTCAGAAAAAAACACAACACTATTTCATATCCTTAGGGGATAGAAAATGAATTTTTTTGTCAGTATTTTATTATTGTAAAGATGTGTGCAAGTTTTTGAGGGGGATCCCAAGGAATTGAATACATAATGCATCAAATGAAATACTCCTAGAATAAGGATCTGTCTTGCAGGCTAAGCAAATTTAGATGTGGCAAATAGACTGAAGGAGTGTGCACATGCAAATAAATGTTTATGGGGATGTTGTTCCAGTTGCAGACAAGCAGTCCAGTGACATCATGGTGACATTCACAGCTAGGTGACAGAAGCTAATGATACCTGGGTGTGTACATAGTTGTTTTAGGTATTGTGAAGTTTAATGGGCTGATGACTTCTACCCCCCTCTGCTTTCATAAATCAACAGTAACTAACAGAGTGTACTTTAGAAAAATAATTCCCCCCAACACCTCAGATCTTACTGTGTAAATGTGAGGTCTGACATTTGGGAACAGATTATTGCAGTTCAGAATATTCAGATGAGTACTAAGATGTAAAAACATTTTGCAAAGTTTATAGTCAGCTTTGCCCATGAGTGCTTCACATCATATACAAGTATGGCCAGATTACCTGTGAAATGCAGCTGCCTTTACACACCTAGACAACATCTTGGAACATGCACAAAGAGCATTAAAATAGCAGCAGGCAGAGTGGTTTGATCTCCTTTTATTTGCTCTTGTAACCTTTTCCCTATAACACCACTTAGTGTCTTAGTCTTCTGTCTGATCTACAAAAAGAAAAAAAAGGCACACAAACCCCTCCTCTTTTCTTTCCTCTCAGATGAATCAGGTTTGAAAAACTCCAGACAACTAGATCTGAGATTATATTCAGCATATATTCAGTCCTCATCCAGATGTGTTTTTAAACATTTTCACCAAGATCCTACTTGACTGATCAGTACAGGCCAGAAGAATGTTAGGAGTTGAGTTTCAGATCATACAGTAATGTGGCAAGTAAATAGTGTCAAATAGAATTAATCTTTTCCCCTAAATGTAAGAAATAGAGAAAAATGGGTTTCGGGGCTGGTTTTTTTAGTGTTGGTTGGTTTTTCTTAAGTCTATTATTACACTTCTGAAAATGTTTCAAACACAGACAAAGGCATATATATTTAAAGAGAAATTATGATCTCACCAGGGAGGAATGATGTCTGAAATCTGCCCTGGCTGGTGTTTGCTGTTTTGTGTTAATACAAACACAGCATTGATTGTAAAGCAGATAGTTTGTGAAAGAACAGTATATTCAAAAATGTGTTTTCCAATTTTTTTTTAAACAAATAAGATAGTCTTTGCTAAGCCATCTAGTAAAAGCTTGTCACAACTGTTGTACTTAACATATCAAAGCATAAGAGAGTGTTATTATGTAGCATCAGTGGTCAGAGACCATGGTAACAGCTCGAAAAGCTGTGGTAGAAATGTGTTTAGTTTTAGTGCATTGTGTGTTGATATTGGTGGTATCACAAGGAAGAGAAAATGTTTCCAGCTTTTATACACAAGACCTGGCTCTCCACTGTCTTGCACTTCTCTTTTTTTCTACAAATGCAGTTTAAATATCTGCTTATTTGATTTGATACAATTTTACACCATATACATAAATCTTTGGCCAGTGTCGTTTGCAAAATGTCCAGGGCAGTCCCCATGCTGGAAAGATGTGCAGGTTGTTGTCAGCTTTGGTAGAGCACAGTGTCAACTATCTCATTTATATAGAAGAGAATAAAGTATTTTTTTTAGTTTGTAAAGCTCAAATTGATCATACTTTCTCTTGCTGAAGCAGAAGCTGTAATTTGTGCATGTAAAATGATTGTGTGCAGTGCAGCACTGACCCAGCAGAAGGAATGTAGTGCAAATTGCCATCAAGCTTGTCAACCTGCTCCAGGAAAAGCAACTTTAGAAATGTTACTGTAGTTTCCTCCAACTATGAAAAAACTATTCAGTCCTCAGGGAACCTCAGGTACTAACAAGGCATAAGCTCCCATTTGAAAGACTTCTTGATTTTTCTGTGTTTCAGATTAATTTTAATGTTTTACACGTATGCTTTGTCCTTCCAGACACTGGTATAGATCACCAGGCTCTCCTTAAGCAGTTTGAGCACCTGAACCATCAGAATCCTGACACCTTTGAACCTAAAGACTTGGACATGCTGATCAAAGCAGTGAGTGCCAGATATGAGCTGCTGTGGGGGTGGGGGTTTTAATTATTATCCTTTTTACCTCTGGTAAAGGGAAGTCCTTTCCTGTATGCCACATTTTGTCATAAATGACATGCAGTTTTCATTTTCAGAGAAAAGTCAGTTGTCTCCATGCACACTTGAAAACTGCTGCCAGTGTGCATGATGCAAAAGAGTCCATAAATTTTGGGATGTCACCTTAACAGGACTTAACATTCATATGCCAGTACAAGCAACTTTGGGAATAAAACACACCTTTCTGAGAGCCTTTAAATTAAAAACAGGTGAGATAGGGGTGCGTTTTTCCCAAGTGTTTTTTTCTGATTTCTGTTTCTAAATTATATAGGAGTCTCACAGAATGATGTAAATAATCATCCCTAGCCTAGCCATGTGAATTTTGGGATCTCTTATACAGACACATCAAGCTGCAAAACCACAGCAGAGTAGAATTTCAGACAGCAATGTTAGAAACTGCTGATACTGGGCATGGCATTCAGTGTCTGTTCAGCAGATTCAGTATCAGTCACAGGTGTGTGGGGTTTATTCAGGGGATGCACTTAAGCTAAGCAGGGCATGGCTTTTTTCAACTGCTAGAGAAAAATAGACTTCCCAGGGGGAAAGATGTCTCAGAGATACTTTGGAGAGCACTGCATGTCTGACATGAGAATTTAAACAGTTTTTTATACTTTCAAAATAAATTGGATGACAATTTCTGGGTGATTTTTTTTACCTTTGGAAGATTTTATCTCCATTTTCTGTATAATTTTTTTTTTATAGAGATATTATCATTTTTCTAAACATTTCTGAACATCACTAATGGGAAAATTCTGCTTGGCTTGAAGAAGCATTTTCTTAACAGGGCAGTTCTTTTTTATTACATGTTTTATTGTATTGTCTTCTCATTTCTCAACCAAGATACTGACAGGGTGTAATGGATACTTAAGGGGGTCTTAGCTTTGGAATTGATTTTTAAAACATACAGTGAATTTGAAAAGTAAAATGTAAATGATGGAGAGACAGTATCAGGTGTAAACATGTTACTTTGAAAAGCACTGCCAAAACATCCTTTAATACTTTGGCCTGTATGAAAATGACACAACTTTACACTCTAGACAAGAAATTGTCAGAAATTCTCCTCTTGTACCCTTTCTCTCCATTTAATTATTTGGGAGTTTTTAATGTAATCTGTATTAAGCTGCTGCAAACTAAGTCCCATTATTAATGAAGGCACTTTTGTCATTAAACTGTAGGATAAACTACAAATGTTCTTATTGTGAAATGATCAAGCAGTTAATGGTACTGTGACTTGGCTAACTTGAGTTCATTGATTACTCACTGATGAGAGAGGACACCTTGGAGCCTTCTTACAGCACCATGTAATTACAAAATTGTCCAGCAGATGAACCATTACAAATTAACTTCTGTGAGAATGACCAAGGGAGGAGAGATGTTTCTGCATCACTGTCATGTGAAAGGAACCCCCAGCCTGTCTGCCCTGAATGGCAGAATGGCCAGCCTTGCCCACAGAGCTGAGCAATGCAGTGCTTTTAATGTCAGATTATGTTACATAATCATCTGTCTGCATATATCCATGCTTTTAGGCTACAAGTGACCTGGAAAACTATGACAAGACTCGCCATGAGGAGTTTAAGAAATATGAGATGATGAAAGAACATGAGAGGAGAGAGTATTTAAAAACACTGGATGAAGAAAAGAGGAAGAGAGAAGAATCCAAATTTGAGGAGATGAAGAAAAAACATGGAGATCACCCTAAAGTTCACCATCCTGTAAGGCCTGTTCTTACTTGGCTGAGTGTGAGCTTTCCTTTCCAGAGAGAAAAAGCTAATACAGATTTTTTTAATACAGAAAGGTGTATTTTGTTTGTTCTCATCATTTGCCTCCTCTTACTGACATGGGAGCAGAGTGGGCACGCTGCTGAGAGCATTACAAACCCCACTGTATAAACTCCCATTCTTTCTGGACAGGTGTGTTATTTGCTGCCAGAATTCTTAGAAGGACACTGAAATTCATAAGGAAGAAGCCAGAACAGTATTCAAAACTGTGGGGATGCCTGCATGGTATGCCTGGCCTGCAAGGAACTGCATCACAGTACCATTTGCTCTAGAAAAAGCAAAATAATTCAGGTCCCTTCAGCTGTTGTTTCTGGACAGGGCTGTGTGGCCATGACTGATTGTTACAGGTGCTCCTTTCCACAGAATATGCATTTCCTTTACACTCCCTCTTCCCTGGGCCTTTCTGTCTAATGACAGTATTAGACTTGACCAAAAGGGAGGAAAGAAAATGCCACTGATTCCATTTGCCACATGACTAATCAGCAAATAAAGCAAGCCTTTCAGAGAAACCATAATGCCAAGGTAATGCAGGGAAATTACACTAAATTGTCTTCTGAATAGTTTTTCTTTGTAACCCATCTATAGGGAAGCAAAGATCAACTGAAAGAGGTGTGGGAAGAAGCAGATGGACTAGATCCTAATGAATTTGACCCCAAAACATTTTTCAAATTGCACGGTAAGAGGTTTAGTTTTAATCTAATGAACAAGTGAAGTGACTTTGTTACATTCTGTGGAGGACAAATTTGTCATATGTTAGGATGAAGTCTTACACCTCGAGCAACTTGGATGAATCTGGATAGTACAGAGGAGAAAATATTTGTTACTGTTTGTAAATTTTGTGCCACGTTTTAAATGGAGTTTAAAATTTAAAAATATTCAGAGTTTTGTTTAACTACTCCTAAAATCATAAAGGCAAAACCCAGTAGTGATTCCTTAGGGAAGTATGGGTACTTAGAGGGCTGTCCATATCTATAACTTTGCTTGTACAGTTTGTATTGGGAATAAATCCTCAGAGATTTGTGTAGGGGCAAAACCTGCCTTCTCATCATCTCTTCAGATGGGTACCAGATGCCCCGAATCTTTAGAGTGGTCATAGAAGGGCCAAGCCTCTTCAAAAGCTGCAATATTCCCTTGATAAAACAAAAACCCTCTAATCCTGCCTCTAGATTTCTGAGGAATGGGCAGCTAGAAACAGCAAGCAGTAGCAGAGAGAGGGATGCATCTCAATGAACACCTTGCTCTATGTGATGGTGTCACCACGTGTCCTTTTGTTCTGATATTGTTAAATGCTTCATCATAAAGTGCCCCTAAGGAGATCCTGCCTGGCACTAGGCTGCAAAGGGCTGAACAGTACACAGGATTTGACTGACCTCAAAGATGATGATTTAGATAAAGTGGTCTAGTTCGAGTCTAAACTTTTATCTCAGTTTATAACTTTTATAATAAACAGGTATTACAGAATCATAGATTGGTTTGGGTCCAAAGGGACCTTAATGATCATCTAGTTATAGTTACTAAATCTTACCTCTTCTTTCTAGAAAGAGATTTTGAAAGATAGCTTTCTGAAATTTTGTGGTAGCTTGTTTGTGCAAAACCTACTAAAACAGGAATGGCTAAAATCACCTGTTGCCTTAGACCTTGGTATATAGAAAACTTTGAAGCAATTACACGAAGACACTGGGTAATAATTTGAAGTGGATATTTTCATCTCAGAGGTAGTGTAACAGTATTCAGAGCACAGTGTAGGATAAAAGGTGGATCATGAATTATCAAGTATTCTCCTCTCTGCATTTGTCATGAAAAGTCATCTTACACTTACCTCAAGTGCTGCATGTTTATATAGATTTTCATGTAATTCTTTAATTTTTTCGGGAGTCATATTATCAGTTAAAGTTTTTCTGCAGAATCTTGTTGCTCCTGAGTCTTAATTACAAATGTAGTGGTTAAATGGGGACAACTTGTTCTCAGCAATATTTTTGGCAGTTGCAGTCTGCGCAATCCTGTGGTGACCTATTTCAGTTTGCTAATCCAAGAAGTAGAGAGATGGCTCTAGACTTGTCCAACCAACCAAAAGTGACACTCCAGCCAATGCCTGATAAAAACCTAAACAGAAGAAACAACCTATGTGACCAGCTTCTTGTTAAATGTGTACACTGATCCTTACTTAACTCCTGCAGATCTGTTACATGCATGACTTTCTATATGTACTCAACTTGTAAAAACTTCTTTTTGTAGATGTCAATAACGATGGTTTCCTGGATGAGCAAGAATTAGAAGCTCTATTCACTAAAGAGGTAAAAAAATATTCAGAATCTTAACTTCTATCAGTAAATGGTTACAGGGATGTCTGTTTTTCCCAAGTATATTTGGGGGCTTTGGACTACAGAATAGAGTATTCATGCTGAGTTTCATGCATCCTTAATATTTATATAATAATAATATAAAAGTGTAAGACCTATCAGGCAAAATAAAGTAGTTGAAGCATAGCAGTCAGACATCAGAAATCTAGGGGTCACGTATTTCTGTGCCCCAGACTTGCTGGAGATTGTATAACTAATCTGCAGATGGGTGTCACCTGTGTGAGTTGCAGTGCAGAGCTGCTCTCCCCAGATGCAGCCTGATAAGGGTTCTGAAGCTGGGCACCTGTGCTCATTCAGTGTTCATCAACAAGT
Source organism: Leptocoma aspasia (assembly GCA_013399835.1). Classification (NCBI taxonomy): domain Eukaryota; kingdom Metazoa; phylum Chordata; class Aves; order Passeriformes; family Nectariniidae; genus Leptocoma; species Leptocoma aspasia. The sequence continues at coordinate 1,403,918 of VXAX01004763.1, forward strand.
CTGATGAGAAAAAGGGTCACACTTGTGTGACTTGGCTCAGGAACAGCACTGTGGAAGTGGCTACAGAAATTTAATATATTTTATGTCTGGCTAGTTTAAAGCACGTGTACATCTGATAAAGTAGACTGGCTCTTAGGTTCTTTAAGCCTTGGTTTGCTGTCTGAAAATTTAACTCTGCTACAATAATTTGCCATCATCTCCTTCACTACAATGAAGATGCAGTGCCATCTTTTTTGACAGATGTCTGACTATTTTATAGTTTTGTAGTGTAAAAACTAATAGCCTGGGGCCTTAAAATTACCTGTGGCTGGGCAAGTGAAGCTCAATGCCTAAGAAAGCCAAGTAGAAGCACACAAACATGCACTCTCCAGAAAGACATTGTGCAAGAAGAGAAGTGAACCATTAAATTTGGCACTGAGTTTGTCTTGTGATACCCTGAACGCTTACGGGGTCAGCTGCATGCCCTGGTGAAAAAGCCACTCTGCCATTCCAGAAACCACGTGGAACCTCTGCCTGCTTTGAATCAAATGTAGGATCAGGCTGTGCACACTGAGGTCAGCTCCACTGTGACATCCACAGCACTGAATTGTAACAGACCACATGAATTAACTGAAAATTTCATTCTGAGGAAAGAAAGGCTCACTTGTTGCTTAAATACTGTGCTGAAAGAGGAAAATTGCACACAAAGAGAACAACTCACACTGCTTTTCCAGATATGCTCTGCCATTTGAATGAGCAGCCTTTTCTTCAAACTAACATGTACTAATTTTAAATTTCAGTTAGAAAAAGTTTACGATCCCAAGAATGAAGAGGATGACATGGTTGAAATGGAAGAAGAAAGGCTGAGAATGAGAGAACATGTAATGAATGAGGTGGGGGCTGATTCCCTTCTGTGTTCCAAAAATACAGTTCTCCTAACACAAAGTGTTGTCCAAGTGCAGCAGAAAGGGATGGCATGTCACACTGAGTGCTGCTTGTGCTGGGATTCCTGCCAAGTTACAATTCCCAAGCCCTGTCCCTGTATTCTGATGTAATGCCTGCTGACTAGTTTTTATTTAAGGAGTTCCAGAGAAGGAGTTGTTCTATAGCCTGGGTCGTTTGCAGATACTGAGATTCAACAGAAATTCCGTGTGAGTTGGGTGTCAAACACGGAAGGAAAACTCTAAATGTGCTTTGGCACTTGGCAAATGGGTAAGATTTAGGTGTGAGAAGAGGGAGTAGAGCACTGTCTCCTTTCATATAGATCAGCCTTGTCCCTTTAAAAGGGGGCTCAGAGCTCGAGCTATCACCTGTGACAGTGAAAACCTTCACTGGGTCTGAGGGTTTTCAGCTCAGGAGACACAGGAATGGAAAGGGGGTGTTTTGAACCACTGTGTTTTCCACCCATAATATTTCTGTATTCAACTGTATTCCTTAAACTTGAGGAACAGAGCAAGCCTGGTCATCTATTAGTCATAAAGGGAAGCATTTCCTCCCTTCCCCTTAAAGGATTCCAACACAATTCAGTTGGGTGGGATTTTTGTTTTTCAAAACCTCCTCCTCCAACCGTGGAGATAATTTTCTAACTGTGAGTCAGAGTAGTTACCAGAAAGCTACAAAACATTTTTCTCAAAAAAAATCATACATTCCACTCTTAGTGTTTGGACTGTGAGCACAAGTGTTTCCAATAAAGCTAGTGAATTGTGAAGTAAAATGTCAGGATTTACTTTGTAGTTCTATTTTTGTTAAGATACATAAGCTTGTGAGAGAAGTTTTCAGAAAATGTGGGCACTCCCTTGAAAATTGGACATATAAAAAATTGAAAATGGTTATATTTGATCGATGAAATTAAAACATTAGCTCCTCCAAAACCTGTCCTTTAGATTAAGCTCAATTCTTTGCTTCAAATAGGTTGACGTCAACAAGGACCGGCTAGTGACTCTGGAAGAGTTCCTGCGAGCTACAGAGAAAAAGGAATTTTTGGAGCCAGATAGCTGGGAGGTAATGAAAATGTGTTCCAAGTACAACATGCAGCACCATTACCAGCGCTTGGAGCAGGAAACCAAACGGCATGTCTGTGACCTTTGGTTTTTTTCAGCTCTGCTTTGGTATGTGTGTCGTTAAGCCCCTCAGCTGAACAGAGCCTAAATGTAATGCAGATGTGAATTCCACAAACGGAAAAGGTCTGGCGCCACCCCGGGGATTCGGGAAGAGCTTTTCACACGTGCTTTTCAAATGGAAATGGACATTTTGTTTGAATCACTTCAAAGGGAAGATAAGAGCTCAGCTGGAAGAAAGAGGATATTTCTCTCCTACATCTAAATCGTAGTAGAGCTTTGTTGAGAAAATAGCTGAGAAATGACTGTTTTGCTGTTTTCATTGAGTGTACACAGTGTCATGTCTCAGGGTTTTTTACTGAACTGTGCAAGAATTTCAGTAAGAAAATAATAAAAAATACCCATGCTTTGCTGGCTAAGTATTCATACTTGCATGTATTTTCTTGCAGACACTAGATCAACAGCAGCTCTTCACTGAGGACGAGTTGAAGGAATTTGAAAATCACATTTCCCAGCAGGAAGATGAACTTAGAAAGAAGGCAGAAGAACTTCAGAAACAGAAGGAAGAGCTACAGAGGCAGCACGATCAGCTTCAGGCTCAGAAACAGGAGCTTCAGCAGGTACTTGTGTGAGCACAGCATGTATTTGTTTTCATCTTTTCTCTGTCCTTATATGTGTAATGGCTCTTCACAATTCCCAGCTCTGGAGATTTACCTTGATTCCTCCTATGAGTCCCAGCTGAATTCTAAAGTAATGGTACCACAGCAAAACATAGTCTGGTGTTCTGAATGAAAGCAACTCAGCACTGTACCCACCAAGAAAGACCTTACACAACTGCAAAATTTGGTTTAGGTGTATTCATTTATGTCACATCAGAGAAAGCTGGCAAATTCAAGTTTTTCAACTGTTGTATTTTATTTTTCACCAGGTTGTAAAACAGATGGAACAAAAGAAACTACAGCAAGGAAATCCTCCTGCAGGACCAGCTGGAGAACTGAAAATCCAACCCCGTATGTGTCTGTCTGTGTAGATACACAAACTTTAAAACAAGATCTGCAGTGTAAAAGTCATTACCTCCGTATTTTCTGTTAAAACTATTAACTTAATGCAGTTTTAATGATCTCTGGAGAGAGGTCCTCTAACCTGTCTTTCAGAGGGAAGAATGTAACTCTTGTAAGTACTTCTGAAATCTCACTGCTTTTAAGTCAGTAGTAGGAAAGCAGAGTCCTAACACAAAGTATCCAATAGGCAGAGAATGAGGATTGTGTTGTATTAGTCTAAAATACTGGGGTCTAGAGCATCCAGGGAAGAACAGGGACATACAAAAGACAAGGTCCCATGATCTATGGCTGCATGTAAAATCCTCAGTGGCCAATTTACCAGCAACTGGATGTAGCATGACAGGAGATGTTAGCCTTGAGCAGTATGAACGAGCAATTGCTTCAACAGCCTCAGAAGAAGGCAGTGGCATAATAAATCACTGCATTTCATCACTTCTGGCAGCAAAACAGTCAGGTATATATTAGCACTTCTTATCCACAGCAGATTGCCCAGGTTTCCTTTGTGCTTTAAAGGGGCTCTGCTGCCCCATGCATCCTCAGTTGGCCTTTTCTTGCTCTCTAGAAAGGTTGAAACTCTGCTGGCTTTATTGGCTTCCACATTCATGTGCTGATATGATCAGTGAAGCACAAGAACTTCTTGACATTGATCTCAAATACAAGCTTCAGATCTATCTAGGCAGCCTTTTGAGTACTAGGAGCTCTTAAGTGCTCCTGCAGGGCCAACAGTGGGATTTCAAAGCTCAGGAGCTGTGTTCAGTGATTACAGCTGACCTTGTTGGGTACCCTGAAATTCTGCCCACTCAGTTCTGTGAAGGAAAGTGATGGGATTTCAGAACCAATTTAATTTGGCCTTTTATTTGCTTTGAAACTGCCTGTAGGTGACTTCATTTTATGATCCAAAACCATGGTGTGTAATTGCAGATGATACATCTTTCAATACTGGCAATATTGTAGCAGATAGTGTTCTTAACACGTGTATTATTTTATGTAAAATCATTCTGTCAAGTCATTTCACTAGGTGTCATGAGAATTCATTATATCAGCCAGAACTTGGTCACTGAATCAAGGATGTCCAAGTAAACACTACTTTAACTCTGTAGGCCACTGGAGCTACTAAGAGGAATTTGAGGGAAAAAAAATCCAGAAATGGAGCTGCATGTTCTGAAATCTTCCTCAAACTATGAAAATTAGTATTACTCAAACACAGGCAAAGGGAGAACATTGTAAGCGCTGATGCAGTGAGGAGTAACATACCAGGAGCAAGTTGTTAATTATTTCTTTTTCAAGCTTCCCCTATTGGGATTAAAGGTCTCATAAAAAACATGAATTATTTCAGAAAGAACAATGTGTTATGTGAGAACATTTCACAGAAAGCAGAAACAACTTGTAATCTAAGAGGTAACACTGACTAATAGTGCAGTCTGTTTGGTCTCAATCCAATTTCATTGTTAGGCACACAGAAAACTCTTGATTCCACTTATAAACCAGTGAAAAATAGAAAATAGAAGGTTTTGTTTGAGTGTCCCTATGCTACAAACTTTCATTTAGAGAATTTTCACATTTGGGGCCCGTTTGCTGAGAAGTAACAAATGGTTCTCTTCTTGTTTTCCAGCTGGTGAGCACAAAGCTGGAGATGTTCCACAGCACCCAGCAGGAGCTGATCAGCCTTTGCCACCAGGACACGTCCAAGAACCAGCTGTCAGAACTGATCAAGTTCACCCTTAACCACTTGTGCCTCAACTTTATAGCATCTTTATTATTTGGGGTGGGAGGGGTGGGAGGGACAGCAAATCAGAGTAAAACGTGAACTTTCTCCCTCAGGCTGTGAAATCATCGGGAATGTTAGAGATGAAGTATCAATCAGATTTGATTTAAAAGTTAAATTAATTTTCTCTCCAATGCATCAGTAACAAACACAAGGGGATCACGTAGAGGCTATAATACAGGAGGAAATTAAGGAAACCATTAATACTAAAGGTTTTTATGGCCAGGGGACTGAGCTGTTGAACTCCCCTCACAAAGAGGGAGGAGATGTCTGACATTCTGAGTTTAGGCATGAATCAGAATCTTCTCAGAGAGGAAACAGGGAACAGGCCTGGATGTTAAGTTAGGTCTAGCTTGATGTAGAAACTCTTTCCAGAAATGCTGAAAAGCAGAAGATGGGAAAACAAAGACCATAGATAAAGGCCTATTTCCAGCACTACCAAACCCTTTCTTCTTTGAGACCAAATAAAAATGAAATTTCTTAATCACAGAAAATTTGCACTTTCTAAAATTTAAACAGAGCAAAGAATTATGTGGAACAGTGAATATTTTTCATGTTTACAGAAACCTAAGAATTTCACTGAAAGCCTTCAAAAGGAATACTGTACTTGCTGTGTATTGATCTGAACCGTCCTCCTTGTTGAGATGAATTCTGTGTAGCAGTTGAAAGCTTGACTGGCCCTTGGGACAGTACTTTTGTCCCCATTTCTTTCATCAGATGCCAGCTGATCTCAAAATTTTGCATGTTATTAAGTAAACTTTTTAAGTTGATGGAAATATTGTGCAAAACAGAACAAGACTTACTGTCTTTTTCTGTGCAGATTATCCTACCTCCTACAATAGAACCAGATTTTTCAAAGTGCACCATGTGCTTCAGAGAGCTCTTCTGAGACATGAGTCTGGGATTTGTCAGTGGTCTCAGTGTTGACTCTTATGAGTCTTTCAGCAGCTGGTCTGAGGTTATGAAGTGTCCTAAGCCAGGGGTGTTATTTGATTGGATTATTTTGGTATTGAACCAGGATAGGTCCCTAGTATTGCAAGCCAAGATTTTACAAGAGTAAGTTGGTTTTCATGTCAGTTTTGCTATAATGCTGAAAAGTTGTGCCAGTGTCCCTGCTTCTTATTCATTTCAAACTGAAACTATCCTAAAGTGTAAACCCTGTGTGGATTTCCTCATTTGCTTGGGTTTTTGTGGTGGTTTTTTTTTGTTTGTTTTGTTATTTAAATACGGATTGTTCTGATTGTATAATGCTGGCTTTAAACAGATACACACACCTCTGTTAGCATCCTTTGCATTTCCTTCCTGTTCTGTGGCTAACTGCTGACAGTGGCATTAAAAGAGATATTTTGGGGCTCCAGCAAAGAAACAGAAGCACGCCTCTGTTAGAGAAAGATTTTCTTTCAGAATAAGACTTGAATATTTTAGGCAAAGTCAAAAACCAGAGGGCAATTGCTAACGTTTTGTATTGACATTTGGGAGATTTCTCACTCTGAAGAACTTTGATTGAGGGAAGCCAGGCACATTCCTTCCATGCTCAAGGCTTCTTTCATCAGACCTGGCATATTCATGTTCTCCACATAATGCAGCAGAGCTCAGTGCCAGAACAGATTAGATTTCCTTATCTATTTTACCCTGTTAAGTTGTCACATTGCCTTTCCCTCATTTATACCATTCAGTTTGACTTATTTCACCTTTTCTTTTTGTTCTTTATGCAAGCAGGTGACATTTTTAGTTTGCAAAAGTGATGTCTCCACTGTTTGTCATTTCTATTAAATTCTAAAACAGTTTGATTCTGTCTTTGTCTGGAGACTAAAATATCTTTCAACAGCCTCATCTGTTTGCAAAGAGCCCCAGACACAGTTCCAGCTCCATGAACTTTGTCCAGCACAGCCCTGGCTTTGGGTTGTAGCCTGATAACGGGTAACAGGGTGAGGAGGGAAACAGACAGGCAATTATTCAAATGTCATGGTAAAGGTGAGGGGAAAGCTTATTGTGTTTTTCCCATCCCACATGAAAGTTTACAGAGGACAAGTGTTAGAGCCACAGATGTTTGTAGAGATTCAAGGACTGAAACCTTGGGTGTGAAGGCATTTCTACCACACAAATCATTCCTTCAGGCTACTTCTGCCCCCTGAGATGCCGTGCAGTGTCATGATGGCTTTGTGATGTAATGCTCAAGCTTCAGTTTCAGTGCAGCCTCTTACATTTGATTGTAAGGTAAGGTCCTGACTCTGCTGTTGGCAATTGTCCCCCTTATCCCATTTACTTGGAAACATTCAGAGCTTTGTAAAGAACTGTAACTTGGGAAGTAGGAAGCTATAACCACAGAAAAATAAGGGACTGGAATATCATGGGCACAAGTGCTTATGCCTCTATTCTGCTTTTCATTTAGGAGGTGATTACAACAAAACTGTATCTAACTTTATACAGACACCAGTTCCACCACAAAGATGGAGAGATTTGGTTTTGTTCTTGGCTGGGATTTTGGTAGGAGGATGAAGGGGTAAAATTTGGTTAATGTTGTACAAATTCATATCTCTGGTGCAATATATGTAAAAAAAAAAGCCCCACTCTGTACTTTGTATAGATTAGTTTTTAACTGGATTAAACTGAAACTCAGCACAGTGACAGAGGTTTACTGTTTTATTTTCAGTGGGTGGGCAAGAGCTGGGTTTGGATTCATAGAATCAGTAGCCTGGGTTGGAAGGGACCTTAAAGATCATTTCATTCCATCCCCCTGCCATGGGCAGGGACACCTCCCACTATCCCAGGTTGCTCAGAGCCCCATCCAGCCTGGCCTTGGACACTGCCAGGGATGGAGCATCCACAGCTTCTGGGGCAACCTGTGCCAGTGCCTCACCACCCCCACAGTAAAGAATTCCTTCCTAATATCTAACCTAACATCTAACCTAATCCTACCCTCCTTAGTTTGAAGCCATTCCCCCTTGTCCTGTCACTACAGGTCCTTGTAAAAGTCTCTCCATCTTCCTCATAGGCTCCCTTCAGGTAGTGAAAGGCCACAGTTAGGTCACCCTGAAGCCTGCTTAGAAGTCCTTCCTCTTTGCCCTCCACTTCTTGCTTTCTGGAAAGATGTGAATTTAAATAAGATGTAAGGCATCTGGTGTTCTTCCCTGGCACCAGCTGCCTCATTACTGTAGCTATTCACTAATTAGGTACTTGAATGCTCAATTTTCTTTATTCATAAAAATACAAACCAAGCTAATTAAAACCCTACTGTGCCACAGCATTACCAACTCTTAAAACCACCCCACACTTCCCTGACTTGTTCACATTCAAAACAGAAATTCCAGAGAAGGTGAAGCACCCATGGGCTTAGTAACACATTCTTCTATAGGTTGCATTCTGTGCCTAGATTTTGCATTCATAGTCAGGTGCCGGCCACTTCAGGAAGGGAGAATGGCTGGGACAAGGTGTCTCTTGACAGCCACAGGATGTGGTGCCATATCCAGCCACATTACAATTTTCCATCTTGTTAACTTAGCTGGATTAGGAAAAATGTGATGTATGGTAAGGTTTTGTAAAGAAATGAAGCTTTGAACTAGGGCTTGTCCTTTGGTGATTGATGCAAAAGTAGGACAGCCAAGAGCTGTCCCTAAGGTTGGTCCCAGTTGTACCGAGGCTGTGAAATGAGAGTTCCATCTGAAAACAGCAACACTGACTGTAGCTTAGTTACATTTCTAAAAATGAATTATTTCTACATAATGAGAAAGGAGGAATGAGTTTGAGTCCTATTATTTATGCATCCACAGACAGCAAATATCAAAACCATCTACCGTTACCCACAATTACCATTACCTAATGCCTTAAAAGCTGCACTCGCCAGAATCAGGTTATATCTAACAGTAGCAGTGTTTTAGAATTATACTATCAAAAAACTCTGCTAAATAACACTACTTGCTTGTGTGGTAGAGTACAATACCGGTGAGAGGAAAAAATTTTTCGGAGATAATTTAGTTTCTAAACCTGGTGTATTTTTCAGTGACAAAGGCAGGGGTAGAGCAGCACACCAGAGCTGACCTCTCCATTCTTTGCCCCTTTTCCACCAATTCAAGCAGCTGTTAGTCTGAGTGACTGCACAGCAGTTGCTGCTCAGTGCCTGTGCAAACAATTTGTATTTACTCAAAGGTGTATTTCCTTAAACACATAATAGCTCCCAGCTGGTATCTCCCCAGAAACTGCCCTCGGAGCCATTTCTGTGTTGAAAAAGGTGCCAGGGCATACAATGCACAGTTCCAATGGAGAAGCCACCAGCTCACATCCCAGGCAGCAGATGAAGAACTTAATGTTACAACTTACTGGATAAGTTTTCTGACCAATCGCACAAAGCAAAAGCATTTTGACAGTAGTTCCATCCAATCGCTATAAGCACACGTAACTTCAGTTAAAACAATGCTTGCTTATTTCGAATACAATACCTGTTTGTAAGCCTTAAAGCACAATGCACAGAGCTCCACTATTAAGCTTAGAACTTCTTAATATCTGCTAGATACACTTTTCTGCAGCTTAGAGAGTTATTCTAAACAAGCATTACTGCAGAGCCATTGTTCTAATTGTCCATCCTCTTATACTTTTTATATAACTTTTCTGCTGACTTATTTAATGGCTACTGCTTAGCTCTAATCACAATTCTGCTGTCTCTGAGGCCTGCCTTTTGCAGCTTTCCCAAAAACTCTCTAATTTTATGGAATCCCACATCTCACCATCTCATCATTGCTGTTAATAGTGCACTGAGGAGAGAGCTGCCATGTCTGTGCTCCCTGTCACCAGGGCTGTGGCAGAAGGTGGCATGGAGGCACAGGCAGCCCTCCAAGTGCCCTGGGCTCATTCCGGGCCATCCCAAAGTCCCAAACAGGCCCCACCTGTGTGCCTGTGTTCGCACAGCCAAAGAGAGATTCTAGACATAACAACTCTCCGAGGAAAGGAATGTAAATATTAGTGATATTATGAAACAATGTCTTTGAGTTATGTTACTGCTGAAACCACCAATGGAGTCCGATGAATTACCATAAAACCAATCAGATTTACTGTAGCCATGTGTGATATAAAACCTGCACATTTCAAATAAACCCTCCCTTTTGCCACCCACCGAGCTGGAGTGAGTTTCTGCCTCTATCCCTAGCTCGACGGCGACACACCTAGGAGGAGAGCGTGAGTTGCTGAGGCACGGAGCCGAGCCTGTGCAGGGATTTCCATTGCCAGGGATTTCCATTGCCAGGATTTCCATTGCCAGGGGTTTCCATTGCCAGGGGTTTCCATTGCCAGGGGTTTCCATTGCCAGGGGTTTCCATTGCCAGGGGTTTCCATTGCCAGGGGTTTCCATTGCCAGGGGTTTCCATGCCAGGGGTTTCCATTGCCAGGATTTCCATTGCCAGGGGTTTCCATGGCAGGGATTTCCATTGCCAGGGGTTTCCATGGCAGGATGTCCACGGCAGGATGTCTATGCCAGGATTTCCATTTCCAGGGATTTCCGTGGCAGGGGATTTCCATTGCGGGGATTTCCATACCCAGGGATTTCCATACCCAGGGATGTCCATGGCAGGGTTTCCATGGCATGATGTCCATGGCAGGGTTTCCATGGCAGGGTTTCCATGGCAGGATGTCCATGGCAGGATGTCCATGGCAGGATGTCCATGGCAGGATGTCCATGGCAGGGTGTCCCTGGCAGGGTTTCCACGGCAGGAGTGCAGCCACACCGGCGCAGCCCCGGGGATGTGCGCCCCTGGCAGCGCTCCCAGCCCCGGGGAGGAGCTGCAGCATCTCTTCCCCAGGCAGGGATCGCTCAGCAGCGGGCACACGGAGCTCCACAGCAGCTCCTCACTAGAGGGAGTCCCGAGACAAGGATTGCCGAGCCCCCTCCGGAGCCGCTTCAGCAGCAGAACAGTGGGATAATAAAATCGGGTGTTGGAAACGGAATGGTCCTTCCAAAGGCCGAACGGCAGCTGCCGTGTTTGGAAAGGACTTTTGTTTTTTCCTTCTCCAGAAGGCATTCCTTACATTACGCTGTTCCTTTTGAAAGAGACCCTGAAATGCAAATGAGCACGAAGCTAATGATGTTTTCCTGAATAAACAGCTCTGTTCTAAGCTTCATCCCAGTGCAGTACAGCACAGCTGGGGAACAACAGGAGCATTAGGTGGTATTTAAAACCCCAAGATACCGACCATGAAAAGCTACTGTTTACATTTACAGCTTGAAACCACATTCCTAGAGTAGGATCCTGCATATTAGTGAAACAAAAAGGGCAACACCTGTACTTTTTGTGGAGGAAACGTGATTATACAGGCATCAGCTCATGGTCACTCCAGAGGCTGCTCAAGAAACAGCTTCTTTGGAGGCAGATGCAAGTTGTTGTTTTTTCCCTCAGGAGTTCTAAAGGTAAAAACTGCATATATTAAAGCCAGCTTAGGGATGCTGGTTCACTTGGTCTCTAAGCTCCCAGGGAAGTGTGATCACCAATGAACAGCCAAGAAAACTCATAAAAATCATCCTGTTAAATATAAGAACTCAGATCAAAGAATAAGGAGTTGCCATCCAGGCACAGCTTAAATTTATGAGCAGTTTCCCTCCATCCCTAGTTTAATTGTGTGTTCAGTGTCACGTTGCTCACTGCATATAAAGCCACAACTCAATTTCAACTAGAATAGCTTTATAATTCTTAGCCTAAAAACCCTCTTTCTATGCATTTTACTTTTTAAAAAGAGGAAAGTTAAGTGTTGTAAATATTCATTTATTTGTGTTCATTGAGTATTGTAAAATACGAAGGAACTTAAGAAATCACATACACTATTCATACTCTATCTGCATTTTAACTTTCTACTTTGTTTTCAGATGAGAAAAAATAACCAGCCTGTTGTCCACCCTGATGAGTAGACTTAGTTTGATCCACAGGTAATGACAGTAACACCATAATAGTCTTTATTAACTTATCTATTAATTATTTACAGGTCCCAAGTTGCACTTCAGTAGGCTCAGTCTTTGGATTAACAGCTGCTTGCCTCCCTCTTGGGCTGAGCTTTCCTGTACATTAAGCACTATCAACCACATCGGTGGCTTCCAGAGTCTAAATTTCAATTCTGACTGTGTTACAATTTCTACCCTGAAAACTGCTCCTGCAGATGATTTTCTCCTGAGGCTAATGGGAAGGATGAACGACTGCAGGCAGCACTGGAATACTCCTTACTGTGATTTTACCCCAGCTCCCAAAAGCAACACTCACACACCTTTGCTCCCGTTTGCTTAAAAGCACAAAGTTTTCCTTTGGTTCCCTGGCAGCTGCAGTTGGGCTGGAGATTGCTAAACCATCTGTGCCTGACGTGGCACTGCAGAGCTGGGCCCTGCCAGCCCATCCATGTTTCATCACAGCTCAGCTTGCAGTCTAGACCTGTCCTAAACGGTTCACATGTCTCTTGGGCTCCTCAGGACAAAGCCAGGGTGGCACCAAGTGTGCACAGAGCATTTTTTTTTAGATTGAAAAACAAAACAAAACCCCAAACAAATAAAAGCCCCTCAAAACCATATTGCAACGTAGTAGTTATTAAACATGGAAGAATTTGTGCTGGGACTAGAGGCAGTGCATTCACATCCTGCCATGGATGACTGGCTGAATAGATGCAGTTTGACCCAAAAACCAGCTCATGTACATCCCCCTGCTCATGCCTGATGCACAGGTGTCATCAGCAGAACTCCAAAGTGATAACTCCCAGCTGCTTGATGACATGGTTTGTTCATTGTTTAACTGTGACAGACTTATGCACCTAAACAACCCCTTCACAAACAAATTCACAGAGAACAGACTCTGGAGGCTGTCTGGCTGTAGCTGACTCTCAGTCCCACATCTGGCGACACTGGTGGACTAAAGGTTATTTAAATAATTGCAGCTTTTCAACTAAGAGATTGTAATTGCACATTTTAAAGCAATAAGGCAATAAAATACTTCAATGCACTATCACAGTCCAGTATCTAAACCTTTGTAAAGTGAAGAACCGACTCACATTTATGAGTTGGGGAAAAAAAAAGCAAACTCCAGCTGATTTTAGGCAGGCACTTGCACTGTGTAAATGCAGCTCACTTCCCACAAAGCTCCCCAAGGCTGCCCAGGAGCTGAGCAGGCTGTCCCGCTCTTGGGCTAAGTGTGCATCCACAGACAAGGGTATCCTTTTCTCCTTACAGCTCCTCAGAAAGTAGCATTGCTCAAGGGAAGCACAGGAAAGAAGCATTTGGAAGGAGCTGTTCTGAATCTCGAGCTTGTGGGCTTTCATCCCAAACCATTACTACTACAACTGCTTATCTGAATCCACAAGAGAGGAAGGTACACATTTTCCTCTGGCACGCAAAGCACTGCTGTGGGAAAAGACACAGCAATTCTGCTGAAGAACCGGGGGGACCTGAAAGCTTTTCAGTTTCAGGCACACATAGAGGACAATGAGACTTTTGTGCACTGTTGGTCACAGCCACTGGATCTCCCTGAAGAGGAAAAGCAAACACATCTCGGGTATTTCTGCAGAGGAATTTAACATCTGCACTGGGTGCAGTCCTGAAGCCCATCCTTCCCCAGCCCTGTGCTCTGGGCTTCCAGCAGGGATTCCTCTGGGGGCCAGGGTGCTCAGTGTCTGGGAGAGGGGGACAGCCTCCATCAGCATCTTGCTGTGCTCTCTTCTCTTGATAAAGCTTCCTATAAATCTGCTGGTTTGCTGTTTTAGCCCCACCAGAGCTGGGTGCAGTGCAATGCTTCAGCTGCTGTGGAGGCTCTCCAACCTGCACAGCCCATTCCTTCTTTCCTGAAGGAATTGAACTCCTTAGGCAAAAAGATGATGAGTAGCTCCCAGAAGGATCCTCTGCAGATCCTGAAGTTAAAGACAAAGATCTTTTACTTGCTGCTGGAGACAAAACTGCATTGCAAGGACATCCAAATCCCATTTTCACAACCCCACAGACAGCTCACTGCTGATGCTGCACACTCAAAGGGTACTGCAAGGAAATCCCCTCAGCTTGCAAGGGCATTTTCTTATCCTTTGGGCAGAGTGTTTGTGCTTTTCTTTCTGGTCCACTTGAAAACATCTGGAGAGGACACACTGCCTTTAAACCCTGCTCTGCCAAACTGGCTCCAAGCCTGCCCTGGAGGGAGGTCAGTGCAGCTGTGTCCTGCATGTCCAGCTTGATCAGCACTGGCACTCCAGAAACAGAGAGTTTTGAGAGGGCTGGACCTAAGGAGCAACACGAGTTGCTCCTGGAAAGACTCCACAGGATTTGTCACAAACTCTCTTAACCAAGTATTGAGGAAAAAAACAAATAGAATCCCACACAGACCTGATTGTCCCACTCTGAGGCATCTACACACTTGCAAACCAATGCATAAAAAAGAAGAGAACTGTAGATGTAGATCTCAATCTAACCTGAGGATTAGATGTAAGCTTAAAGAACAGAGCTAGCCTGAGAATTTCAAAGTGTCCATGGCATCTGTATTCCTGTTTACCCTACTGAAAATCAGAGAGCCTTATCCACAGAGCAATGGTCTACTTATCTTTGAAGGTTTCAAGAAGCACTTACAAGGGAAAAAAAAAATAAAGGAAAGAATAGCTCTTGGAGTTTGTGTTTTCCTGAGGAAGCATATTTTAATAGGATGACACTGACCCTTTAAGAGAAAATAAATAGATTATTCCTCCTGCAGCAGGGAAGCCACTTGTACTTTGTAATTCCTAAGTTTTTAAATTGTGCTGGCATAGCTGTTTCGGGGACAGGTGAAGGACTAGCAAGGAGAAGCTGGGAACTTCATAAACCAGGGAAAATAAAATATGTAATTACATGGTACATTTGTTACAGAAGCCTTGCAGTTGGATGGGTACTAAATTAATAGAAATAAATGCATTTTCATAGCCAGAGGACTGAACGTTAGTTTGTTTAAACTGTCAAAAGAACATTATTTTTCATATTTCTTACTGAGACTGAATTCCTCTTGCTTCCTTTATAAATACCCAAATATATAAATACCAAGAGATAAATAACCAAGTTTCTTTGACCTCCTTTTCACACCTTTATCTGCTTATCCAGCAGTAGGAAATACTCTGTAGTCTCTCTGTGTGCAGAAACTAAGTGGTATCTGACCTAAAGAGATTAATATTCAGTGGTTATTGGAGGAGGATATCATCAGTGTCAGACAAGAGCTACTGGGCCACTCAGGCAACTGCCTCTGCCTTTATCCTCTGCTTCAGATGACACCACAGCTTTCATAGTTGTCAAAAAATAAACTTGTTTTCAAATTAATACACAAAGCCTGGAGAAACCTATTCAAAAAAAAAAGGAGACATTTCTAAGGCTCTCAGGCATGTAAAATGAATCTCTGTGGCTCTCTCACGGGAAGGGCAGCACAGAGAACTGTTTGATGCAATTTGTAGGGTACAGGAATTTTGTTTCAGTTGTACAGAGCCATTTGGGCCAGGAAGGTGTAACTCATGAGTCACTGTGCAAGCACAGTTCAGCCCAGGAGACCCTGGCTGTAGCTTTATATCAAATTATTCCATGCAGTGCTCCACATTTGGCATGTTCTTTTTGCTATTGAGAGTCTCTACAAAAGCTCCAACAAACTGGTACAAACAAAGGCCGAATTTTACTTGGGGTTTTGCTTTGCTTGAATTGTTTTATTTCAAGTGACTGAAGAATGGTATATTCCCCACTATGAAATGCTGAAAGTGGTTAGGGAAAAAAATAAAAGCCACAAATTGAGGGTCTGTTATCTTTAATCCAGCCATTCCACCACCAATTTGCTTTCCACGAGATCACATCTGACAGGAACAATTTCTCTTTCCTTCTCCCCCCTCAACCACAAGATGTAATCTCATATTTACCCTGCTGTAAATAATTTCATATTTACCCTGACTCTTTTTTACAGAGGCTAGAAAGCAGTATAGATTTTGCATTTCATACTTGAGGACTGTTAGCATCAAACCTTTGCCTGGAGTTGGATTCTTAACTAGTTTGGACTCAAACATAAACCTTCTTTTTCTGTAGCAAAGTAACAGAAAGTTTTAGTTGGTGGATGATGGTGGCTGGGCTGAAAACAGCCTGCTCTAGTCAAGTGTTCAATTGTTATTGACAGGAGTCATACTTTGGTCTTATTCTTTCTAGATCAAATTTTGTACCTGATAACATCAAACATGCTTAGGACAAGCCTATCAACTCACTCTTGCAGGCAAACTGTATTATTTTATAATTATTTGTTACCTCTTAGAAGTGAGTTTATATTTGGGTACTAGCTTTGCAAACACTCAAGCTTCTTTTAGCATGGCTGGATAAAGGAATAAGAGACCCCACAAAGTTATTGAAGGTATTGGAGTCTTAGCTAAAGGAGATCATGTATGTAAACAAGTATTTCTGTATGTCAGAAAACTGTGGGAATTTCCAAAATTTTCCACCCCACTGCGGCAACAAATGAGCTGCAGCTACAAAGTAAACTTCAAAAACAAAATAACAAAACTTTCCACCTCTAATTCACTAAGGATCAAGTGAAACCTCTCAACAAGTACTGCTCAGTATTTTTTCATTTATTTAAACTGTTTCAGGAGAATGAATGAAATGTGAGTGCCAGCACACCATTTAGCCAGGCATTCTCTGAACCACGTCCAGGCTTTCTGAAGCTAGTAAGATGACATCTGTTGAATTTAGCACACTTTGGAGCAGTTTCCCTGAGAGTCAATGTGAAAAGCAGTGAAAAGCAGAGTTATGAGAACAGTATTACTAAAAGTTTTTGTGGACTGGTGTAAATTGGGAAATACTTTTAAATGTGAGATTGAGGGTTTTTCTATGGATATACTAACTCCCTTTAAGACAAGTCACTACAAGAACATTGCTATTGCAATTAATTTAACTTTTAAAACTGCTTTGTAGAAGCAGCCAACAGGGCTGCTAATAAACTGCACCTACTAAACAGCAAATCAAAGGCACATTTACAGTTTTAGAACAGAACAAAACTGTAAAAAACCATTCTGAGAATACCACCCTGAGCATGATCCTCAGCTCAGCAGGCAAACATCCCTGGAGCACAGGATAAGCGAGAGGACCCAGCAGCTCCTTGGCCCTGTATTGGCTACAGAACTCCAGGTTTGGGATCCACATGCATGTGGAATGGGAAGAAAGAGGCAGAGCCTGTGTCATCCATCACCACCACAAGCTGTCTCCAGGTGAATATTAACAGCTTTTAAACCAAGCTTGCTTTTCCCATGTGAAAGGCAGCTGAAGGTAGGGGATCTCTGGCAGCCCAGAGAGGTGCAGGGGTAGAGAGAAGGGTTTTGAACACACAGGTTTCACACTGGGCCTGCCCAAGGCCAAGTCCAAACAACGGGAACGAGGTAGCAGAGAGCCTCATATTTAGAGTTGTCTCCTCAGGTAATTATTTAACATTACAGGAGATCAGTGAAATGTAGAAATTACAGCTTTAATAGTAAAACACAAAACCACTTAGCCATAACGTGACACATTTATGGAGTGGCTTTGCTGCCAAAACATTTACTTTTCACTTCCATCTGAAAAAAGAAAAAATAAACAATCCTGGTCCACTCAGCCAAGATGCAGTCCCCACTTTGGAGATAAAAGTGCATTGCTGCACATCCAAAGGCTGCTGTGACAAACACTTCAGGTCTTGGTGGGTGGAAGGAATAGAAAATGGTTGAGTTTAGTTATCTGGTTTAAGGGACTATTCCCATTTGAGAAAAAAGGTAGAAAATAAGGACTGGATGAGGATAGGTCTGGTTTAATCTCCCATATAACTTACAAAAAGAAAATAAAGTGAAGAATGTGGGTTCAGATGTGAGTTTCTAGTGAAGACTTTTGAGGAAACACAAATTTTAAAATTTGACTTAGCGCCACTTAGAAAAGAAAATGGATGCTTCAGTGAACACAGAACTACACGAAAGAGTAGAAACACTTGTGGTACCATTGAAATACCTTGAGTGGTAGCATTGTAATTCAAAAGTCCTGACCATGGGTCACAGGGCTATGGCATGCTGGGGAACTTTTAATTCTATTTTTCTCCTTAAACAAGAGCACAACAGAAGCGACACATTTTTCAGGCTACATGCAGTAATGAGCAAAGAAAGCAGGAAAAAGAGTCAATTAAATTAATAACTGTGGTGTAATTTAAAAAATAAAAAAAATTTAAAAAAGGAAACATGAAAGAACAACCTTTCAGACCAAATAATCTAACACCACTGTCAAAAGCATTCATTTAGGAAAGCAGGTGGCTTCTAAATGTAGAATATCCAAGCAACACTTCATAGAAAAAAATCTGTGAGAAAGTAACAGTTACTCCCCACAAATTCACTTCTAAAGACAGACACTGACTTTGGAAAAAAAAACTTGTTTACTGCTTATAATTTAGATAAGAATTTGCCATCATTTTACACAAAGAAGCTGCTCTCCGGGCACTCTGCTCCACCCAAATCCATACAATCTGTAAGAACACCACTCTGGTCTTCCTGCTCATCTCACTGCTTCTTTTCTCCACCCATCCCATGAAAGAAACCTCACCTTGCTAATTTTTATTCCTCAGATTGTAAAGGTAAAGTAGAGCCAACAACTTTATTGTCCCCATTACTATAAGCACACACTCAGCAGGGGACAGTGAGAATTTAGGATTAAAGGAGAGTTTAGGTTGGGAAAGAACCTCAGGATCAGCAAGTCCAGCTGTCAGCCCAGCACTGCCAACTCCAGCACTAAACCAGGTCAGGCAGCAGCACACCCACAGAACTTCCAAATACTTCCCTGGGCAGCCTGTTCAAATGCCTGAGCACCCTTTCAGGGAAGAAATTTTCCCTCATATCCAACCTAAACCACCCCTGGCACAACTTGAGCCCATTTGCTGTTGTCCTGTCCCTTGCTGCTTGGGAAAAAAGCCAACACCCACCTCACTACAGCCACCTTTAATACACATGGCAAGACCACGACATAAACATTCAACAAACTCAAATGCCTTACCAAAATATGCACGAGAGCCATATTCTTTCAAGCTTGAGAAAAGGAAATAAAGCAGGAGTTTTACTCACAAGGCAGAGGAACCAGCTCCCAGGAGATGCTGAAGCTGAGAAACAGCACCACTCCTGCAGCAAAGGCTCCATCAGAGGCCATTTGAGTCAGCTGCCCACCCCATTAACCTCACAGTGCCCAGCCCTAAGAGGGAAATCCTGCTGCTAATGAACTCCCTGGCAGTCCTCCTTGCATTTGAAGGCCCAGGATTTAAGATGGGAGCTGGAGCTGAAGTTCATTGAAGTTAAGGGCTCTTGTTTCTGGCACTGATGCTCACTGTCAACTTCAGTGCTTCAGCTTCACTCAGGAGTAATATTATGGCGAATATAACAACAATAATGGAATTTATATCCTGTGCCTCCCCTCTGCTGGGCAGAGAGCAAAGGCAAAACTTAATAAGCAAGTATTGGCCACGTAAAACAGTGAATGAATAAGGAACAGCTAGAGGAGGAAAAGGGTGGCAGCCCTCCTCCCAGAGAGGGAAGGGAAGAGGGGACAAGTTTCTGTGCCACGAGACACCCCCAGGCCCCTCCAGTTCTGATGGGATTGCCATTTAATGCTGCTCAGCTCTGCAGTCAGGGCTGCTCAGGAAACCTCACGGGTGCTGTCACCTGCATTTAAACTCCTGACTAAGGCAGGCACAAAAAACAACAGAGGCAAGTGCCAGAACCTGTGCTGCAGGTTCTGATCTTTAAAAATTCTGTTTAAACTGAGCCATTGCCCCGTGATAACCCATTAAAGTCATGTTATAAATGAAACCAGGAGCATAAGCCAGAAGAACATGCAGCAAATTCTGCAGGCACCCCGCAGTGCTCAGAGCAGGACAGAGCAGCATCTGCAGCCTCTCAGGAATGTCTTCTGCTCTTTTAATAGTTCTCCTCAGTGGGGTGTGGAGGTTTGTATCACGTATCTTTCTGCCCTTGCTGAATCAAAAATAGCGCACTGAGTCACTGGTTACAGGCAGGCAGGCAGCCCCCCAGCTCCCCCAGGCCTCCTTCTCCCCTCCAGCAGCTCTTCTGCTCCAGGAAGGCTGCAGGGAGGAGAAAATGCCTCTCCCTGCTGCAGCACGTGCCTCCAGCAGCTCAGCAGATGATGTCTGCGGATCCAGAAATACACTGGAATGGGTGGGAATTCTTCTGCTGCCTTCCAGGAGCCTTGGATCAGGGCTGTCAGGTTGGAGAGGTCCACCTTGGAATGGGGCAGCTGGCCCTGGATGAATGAAGTTCCACATGGGAACATGCCCTGCAAAGAGCACTTGTCCTGCCCATTTTCAGTGGGAGTGCCAGTACGACACTGAGCACAGGGAGAGGGAAAAGGTGATTTTGAACCTTAATCTCTTCTCCTTTACCCTATTCTGAAAAGCTAAAACACTTCCCCTTCCACTCAGATCTGCAAAATGAACAACAGGGAGCATAAATCCATGGTGGCTGATCAATATCCTGCTCCTAAGAATAGGTATTTCCATGCTTTGCACAAGTAACCACTGTGAAAGTTGCAAGCTTGACAATTTCACAGAAGGTTTTGGGTTTCTAGTATCTATCTTAAGTTTGTATTTTACTCCCCAAAACATGCTTGTGCTTTGTCCCAAATCAAAACAACCTGTGCTAGCACACCTGCAACAATTGCCATCAGGGGTGACTGAGGTACAAAGAGTGGAAAAGGAAGGAAAACATGGAGAAACAAATTCAGTTTTCCAAGAGCTGTTAATTACTCGTTAGTTTGCTATTATTAACAATTCATACATCACTAACCACAAGGGTGAGGCCCCCACAAGCCCTCCTGGCGCTGCTCCCAGCAGGGCTCTCTTGTGGCTTGTACCTTGCCCAACAAGCAGCAATATTGACCCAGTGGATTGAGCAATGCTGACCATGCCACAGTCCCACTTTACAGGGCAGCCTGAATTTTGACATTGACCCTGTTGCTAATCTGTGCTAGCATGCAGACCTTGGCCCTGTTAAAGACTCCTTCCAGCCTCTTTTTAGGGCTCTGATCTCTCATCTCAGCATCGCCACACCTTTGCTGGTGCTTCAAAATAAAATTATTACTGCTTGACATCGCCTTCACACTGTGTAACTTTTGGATTTTAAATGCATTTATTTTGTATCCCTGACTCTCTTTTCCCTTAAAATGCCATCTCTTAAGTAAGTTCACTTCTGGCCTGTATCTATTTTGCAGGGACATGTCCCACCAAAGCACACTGCTATAACACTGCACTTGTTGTGTGCCTTGAGGGATAAAGAGAGAAAGTCAGACCTCGTTAAAATCCAGTTTTGTACACATATGTTTTGATTTCATTAGGAAATGCAACGTGAACCGAGATGCCCAGTGGCTCACCAGCAGTCACTACAAGTATTTTAAAACCATGGCACAGAAGTGTTCCGCAGTCTCCCTTTCTGATTAAGCAGCTCTGTGATCCTTCTCTCCATCCAAGCAGCTCCACAAACTCCAACCTGGGAGCACTGAGCACCTGAACCTGTGAGTACAAACTGACCATGCTCTCCTGAAGCACACAAAAGGCAATCCCATGCACCCAGCTGGTTCTGCCACGGCCAAAACTCATCCCTGGGCTCTCCTGCCTGCATCCCTGTGCCCACCTCAGCCAGGGCAAGCCCCGGTGCAGCCTCCAGCCTCCCTCAGCCACTCTGTGTGCCCAGGACACGTGGGAGCCACAGCTTTCCCCAGACTGTGGCACCACCTAGCCAAAAGCAGGCGTGGGCTCAGAAAGCAAGTCCAAAAGCCCACTCACTTCTGAGTCCAACTATGGAAACCACAGTGCTTGCTCACTGCTGAGAACGGGGACTTCTCTGTGCCAAATGACAGCACTGATGCCTTCTCAGAGCCTTCTCATGGAGAATGGGGGTGGCCAGCAGGAGGACAGCTTCAGGACAAGCTCAGATACCTGTGCTCCCAAACACTTCATAAATGACAAAATGAAAGGATTCCCAAAAAGAAGTCATACCCTTAGTGCAAAATAAATATGCTCATCCTTCCAAAATGCTTTTGAACATTTTAAACGGTGAAAGAACAGAAGGATTTTGTATCACAACAATCCTGAGATTCGAAATCACCAGCACTTTGATTCAAATAATTCACTATGGTGATTTTAACAGCACAAATCCTGCCTTCCTCATAATATTATGATCCCCCCCCCCTTTTTTTTTTGCAAGACTTCAGAAAGATCAGGCAGATTTTTGAAGAAGAAGTGACATAAAAGATGGTCCTGACAGCAGCCCAGTGAACAGAAGCTGTTTCTTCCCATCTTTCTCCTCCCATCTCACAGGGAACAAAGAGAATTTTCCACCTCTCAGCATCACAGATTTCCCCGAGGCAAAGAGAAGCTCGCATCAGCTCCTGAAAATAGTTGCACGGCACTGCTGCTGAAACTGTTTCACATTTAGGTCAAATCTTGAGAAGAGCTTTAGAACACAACCAGAGCTGAAGTGGTTTTATGAGAGAACCTTGAGGTGCATCTTAGACATTGAAATAAGGCACTGAGGAGACCTTATGGACAGGCCAAAGATTTCAAGTCACTGCAGAGCCAACTAATATTTTGTGTATGACTCTTGTGAGAACAGAGCAGCGACTTTGTGGCAAGTGATAAAAAACAATGAACTTTAGAAGGAACAAAGGTGTCTGGGAAATGCAGGGAGCTCTACTGTAAGTGGCCTCTGACAGGCAATGGCAGACAGGCAGTAAAAAGGGAAAGCCAGAAAATAATGTGACAAATCAACTTGGTCTTACAGAAGAAATTTAATCATGCAAGGCATTTAATCATACCCTATTTTAAAAGAACAGGGGGCTTATGATTATAATACAAAATGTGCCTTTCCAAATTCTCTTTGCTGACTACATGCTAATGCTTGTTTTGCTGTCATTTTGTTGTGCAACTAATTTCACATTTTCAGAGCTGTTCACAGAATAATATAGGTGTGTTGGGGATTTGGAAACTGAGCAGGCACTTATTCCTGTAACTGGCAGTCTGATAATGCTTCACAAAACCAAAATGCATAAACGCCAAAAACATAACAAATATTTTTTCATCTTAACCCAACGCTTGATTTCACCCAAACACTGGCTGTTTTATTACAGATGCCTGAAAATATTCCATAGTCACTATGGAAGTTTTCTCACCCTTTTGAATGAGTTGTGACATATAGTTACACTGACAAGGCATCAGAAATTTGCCATATTATTGCCAACACAAACAATTTTAGGTGTCTGCTGTGAACTACAGAACACACAAGACTAGACCCTCCTGGAATAATTATGTTTAAAGTGAGTTGGTGCCTCCTGGAATAATTATGTTTAAAGTGAGTTGGTGCCTCTCTGCACAGCCTGTGCCACCAGGCTCTGTGGGATCAGTCCTGTGGTGGTTCTTTAGGTTTTATTTGGACATAATATGTATTTTTACCTGGTGGCAGTTTGCCCTGCAGCCAATACTGGTGCCATCTCCTAATAACCCCGTGCAGAAATAAACCTGCTGCTGTCACCAGGAGCTCCAGAGTGGATTTGCAGGAGCGGGTGAAGGGGAACTGTTCCTGTTGTCACCGTGGGACCGAGGGAGTGAACGTGGCTCCTCCATGTCTGCTGGCAAATGACAGCTCTGGGATTCAGCTGCAAACCGAGGCAGGCACCAGCTGCACAGGGAGGTCGGGATGAGACTGGAACGGGGATTGTTTCCTCAGCAGCAGGAATGGTTTTGACACAGCATCCCAGAAGTGACCACGCTGCCTTATACACCCCTCCTTCCCCTCAGCACGAAAGCCCTGCTTGCTTTTACAAAAGGGAACGGACCAAAAGGTTTTCCCTACTGCACGCAGGTATATTTTCAGCTTTCGGCACTGTCCTTCCATTCAAAAGATGGAATTCTATTTTTATTCCCTGGTTATCTAGCACAATTCACCGTGGCCCAAGGGAGAGATTAATTTTTGTACTGAATATCCTATTGCCATGTGGCTTGCAGAGAGGGAATGCTGCTTCTCTCCATTTCGAAATTAAAATGCAGATTTTTTTCCTATTTATAATTAATTTCAACCGTATATTATCTGCTACTCCTTTTAAAGGCAAAGCATTGCTTACTCTCAGAAATGTACAGTACAAAAAGGTATTCCTGAATGTTTTATTTTGGAAGTGTAAAGGCTTTTAAAATAAACAAAAGTAAACATTCAAATACATTTCATACTGCATGTGGTAGGAGTGGCTCCATACAACACAATATGGATGATGCAAATCCAGCAGTTAATTTCTTCGAGACATACAGTATAATATAGAGACACTTCCAGATCTGGTCTTGTGTCATTGCCTGACCCTTTTTTTATCATTTAAATCCAGCCTACTTTAGTAATTATTAATATTTTATTTTGCTATATTGATTGTTCAAGTTAGGGAAAAAAACCACCAGTTAAAAACTACTGACTTGCGAACTTGCAAGACCCTAAAAACTGCAATCTCTGAGGATAAATATACCTTTTTTTTTTGAGAAAATGTGTCATTACCTGCAGTTGAATCAAAGCAGAATGATCGTGCAATTAAATAGTTTGAATTGAAATTTAAAGCTGCAGACCATGACTTTCACTGCTCCCAGTTCTGCTCGAAATCTCTCACACCTTTAAAAAAATATAATTAACTTTAGATTTCCCCACAATAAATAACACCAGAACGTACCTTGTGCTACCGACCTGAATTTAAAAAAAAAGTAAGAGGCCACCTCAGTGTTTTGAGTCCATGAGATCTTTCAGACACAAAGCCCTAACAGAGCTGCCCAGCCAGAAGGCATCAGGAAGGCTCCTCGCTTATGGTAAACCTGGGCTTTAGCTTGACAGACCTTCTCCTCACGGTGCCTTTGGGGGACAGTGGCATGGTGTCCATGATGCTCTTGTCCTCCTCCAGCTGCCTGGCGGTGCACGAGGGGGTGGGCACCTTCACCGTGTTGCCGAATTTGGAGTAGTCCACCGAGTACCGCCCGTCCTCCTCCGCCACGATGGGCACGAACCTTTGTCCCCAGAGGATCTCGTCCGCCAGGTAGGAGGTCCTGGCCTGCGTGGTGATGCCGGTGGTCTCCACCACCCCTTCCAGGATGACGATGATCTCCAGGTCCTCGTGGTGGTGAAGGTTCGTGGGGGAGATGTCGTAGAGGGGGCTGTTCTTGTCTATCACGTGGTAGACGATGAGCGGCGAGACGAGGAAGATGCTGTTGCCCCCCACGGGGTTCTCCATCTGGATGTCGATCTGGTTGAGGGGCACCACCTCGCCCTCCAGGCTGGCGGTCTTCTTCACCACCTGCATGCGGATGGTGGCACTGATGATCATGCTCTTGCGGAGGTCGCCCACCCGCAGCATGAAGCAGAGGCGGCCCTCCCGCAGGGCGATCACGGCGTGCTTGCTGAAGATGAGCGTCTCGGCCCGCCGGTGCGCCTGCGACGTCTTCATGAAGATGCAGCCCAGCATGATGGCGTTGATCACCAGCCCCACGATGTTCTGCACGATCAGCACCAGGATGGCGGCCGGGCACTCCTCCGTCACCATGCGGCCCCCGAAGCCGATGGTCACCTGCACCTCGATGGAGAAGAGGAAGGCGGAGGTGAAGGAGTGGATGCTGGTGACGCAGGGCACGAAGCCGGCCGCGGAGCCCGCCGCCCCCTCCGCGGGGTCCCGCTGCAGCCGCGTGCTGTGGTCCAGGTCCCCGTGGGCGAAGGCGATGAGCCACCAGACCATGCCGAAGAGCAGCCAGCTGCAGAGGAAGGACATGGTGAAGATGAGCAGCGTGTGCGGCCACTTGAGGTCCACCAGGGTGGTGAAGACGTCCTGCAGGAAGCGGCCCTGCTCGCGGATGTTCTTATGGGCCACGTTGCAGGCGCCGTTCTTGCCCACGAAGCGCGCCCG
>VXAX01004763.1:1430238-1446761 GCA_013399835.1 Leptocoma aspasia
TATAAAATTATATATACTATATACTGTATATACTATAGCATATATATTTCATGTATATACTGAAATTCACCTGCCTGTGTTTCAGTGAGTAGGAGGAAAGCATTCATCTGATAAATCGGGCAGGCAGTGGTAGGAAATTTGTTTGAAGAAGCTGAATCCAAGGATGTAATAGCTAAACAGACACCTGGAACTAAAGGGGCTCAATCCCACTTAAAATTTCGCCAGAATTAGTTAGAACAAACAAGGATTTTTTTTTCTTTTTTTTTTTTTTTTTTTCTGCAGAGAGGAGACCGTGAAATGATGTGAGCTGTGGCTGCTCAGAAAAATGTCTACAGCTCAGGAAAATCCAAACAGCAGCAAAAGTTGCAAAAAAAAAAAAAAAAATCTGTCTACAAAGGGTTAACCCCCAGTGACATGAACTTCCAGACAGGCATCAAAATCCTTGGAAAAGGCAACAAAGGCAGGCAGGAAGCTAAAACCTGTTTGGGACACTGGGATGTCTCTGTGGGTCATGGGCATGCCTATAAAGATGTATCCTCCTGACAAGATGCATTATGTAAAAATATTCTGATGTGGCTTTGCTGCTGTGTGAACAGCAATATTCTCATTGATGTGTTTATTTCCTTTGGTTTCAATATTTTGTTGCTATTTCAGTTTAGAAACCAACATTGAGGAGTTTCTACAGCATCCCAGGATATCCTGGATAAGAGGTTTTCTCTTTTGTACCAATGGATTTATGATTATTTATTTTCTAATTGCATGACCAGTGTCCATGGACTTTCCCTTTAGTTTTGGCTCCAAGTGCCTTGGTACACACTGTGAACAGCTCTTGGCACTGATTCCCTGGGCAAGGCAATTGTCCACTTGATGTCTGGGAATCAGCCAGCTGGGGTTGAAATTTACTTTCACCACCTACAGCTGCTTCAAGCAGCCCACCTAGGGATTTTGGAATAGTAGTTTGGAGTAATCACTCTGAGCTCTCCAAGCAGCCCTTGTAGGTCTTGTAATTAAATTGTTACCATTACTTGAGACTATTTCTCTACTTGTTACGTATGAATAGTGGCATGTCCTTGCACACATTGATTTCTTTTGGAGGGGTCAGTTTCCCAGTTTGGTTCATCTTTCTTGCTGCTTTGATAAATAAAGCTAGAATAGCACCAAGGTGCCCTGGCACGTGGCTGCCAGGCCACTGAGCTGAGCTGAGCTGAGCCAAAGGTGTTCCTGCTTTCTCTACACCCCTTTGTCTCCTAGGCTCTTTTTGTGTCCTTGGTGTGAATGTCACCTGCACCTACACTTTTAGTTTGTTAACTACATGATTTATATGACAATGTGATTTTTAAAAGGTTTGGTTTTTTAAAAAACCCAACATTTTTCTTTCTAAACATGGCAAAAAAGAAAACTCATAACCCAAAAGGATGAAGTAAGTTGAAGCTTTACTTGTCAGACGTGTAGTTCTGCAGCTGATGGCAGGTCCTACTTCCAGAATTTTGCAGTGAGCATAAACAGGCTGTACAACACCAGGCAACTCATGGGCAGCATTGTACACCCTTGCAGACACGGACATCGGGATTCAAGAGGCACTCCTGACTTCAGTGCCGTTTTTCCTGACTCTTTTCTAAGCGTGGTCTTTATTCTGTGCCTTTTCCTCCAGAGGGCAGTACCTCCATAAATGTGGAACGGATAAAAACCTGTGTCGGGGGAGAGGGTTTTAGGGGAAGAGTGAATTGCTGCATTGCCTGGTGCTAGTGATGCCTCAGGCTTTAGCTTTTATATTTTCAGATTCTGTGCTGCTTTAGTGTGTGGGTCTGAACTCCATATCAGGGGATGGTGAGCTCTCTGCACAGAGTAGGGAGACAAAACAATTCCTTCTCCAGCTGGGGACCAAGGACAAATGATCCAAATCTCAGGCCCAAGAGCATGAACAATGGTGGAATAAAGAGAGAAAAACCAGAAGGATGGGACTTGATAACCTAAAGCTGGAATTGGACAATGAACTCCAATGTGCAAATGGAGCAGAACTGATAAAAGTGCCAGAGCCCGTGCCCGGTGTCCATTTTGGGACCATTTTGGTTCATCTTGGGTGCAGCCCTGGGTGGGCTCTTGTGCTGCCCAAGGTGGATCCATGGAGGAAATCCTTTTAATACATCCCTGCTTCATTCTTTAGCTCCATCTGGTCTCTGTTCCAGCTCAGCCTGCACAAGGCATCACCAGGAACGAGCCAGGCAGGGGTGCTTGATGAACACACCGGCCATGCTGCTCCCAGGAATCCTGAACTCTCTAGAACAGTGCTTCCTTGTTTCCACTTCTGTAATGGGACTGCCATTTACCACTTCTTTGTCTTCATCTCTGAGCACTTAGGGGCTGAGGTGGGATAGCAAAGCAAGTGGCTTCTGCTGAAGAATTTCTAGAGCTGTCTTTATGGATCAAGTGACAGGTACTTAAAAGAAAAAAGTGACAGATCTTCTGAGTGAGCCAACATATTTGTGTTAAGAGCTGCTGAAAAAAAAACGGGCTCACAGGAATGAACAATCCCACTCTGTAGTATTGAATCATGAGGGGTAAGCTCTTCCACCCACAAAATAGGTTTTTGCACTTCAAAACTCCCCCCTCCCAATTTATTCTAATTTTAATGGCTATCAAACAAGATCTTATGATAACTGTCAAAATTTAGTTGTTGCCATGTTATTACTCTGCCTTTAGAAGCCAAGTAAAGCTTCAGAGGGTACGCAGTTTTTGTCTGACAGAAATGAAGCCTCATAAATCACCTTGCAGTACGAGTAGGTAGGCAGAAGAAAAGGTAAGAGTTTGTTATGCAGAGCCACAAGGAGAGGCATGAGCAGGGCTGGGAAGAGGACTGATGAAGCAGCCATGCTGCGTTTCCTGGTCACACTAAGACAAGGGAATATAAAGTTTTTTGTGTAGTGGAAGCATTTATCCAAAGCAACAAAACAACCTCTGGTTGCATCTCCACGGGCAGCCTGTCCCCTGACACCTTTGGGACTGAGACAAGTCCTGTCCCTCAGGAAAACTGAAAGCCTGGCCTTGGCTTGCACAGGCTTGCAGCCAGTGCAGGACAGCCCTTTGCTTGGTGCTGCCTCACTGCCACACCAACACCTTTGTGAGCCTGGTTCAGCAGTGATGCTGGGCTCCTATCTCGTGGCAACGAGGTCTAGTGGCCTGGGTAATGTCAGCGAGCCTCACACCACAGAAAAATGTTCTTGGGAACTGCTGCTGGCCACTGGTGAGGCTCTTAGTCCTTTGGAGTTAGGGGCAGGAAGTCCTGACCCCATTTAAACAAGGCCAGCTGAATTGTGCTGAGGAAATGTCCAGTGGCAGCCAAGAGCCTCCCTGTTCACACGTCCTGATCTGGCAGTGTGGTACCATTAAAAACATGAGCAGTTGTTGGATATGAACGAACTCACCCTACTCTCCTGCAACGCTACTTTGGGAAATACAAGCCCCATTTAAAATGGAAATGCATGATACTTGCACCTTTGAGCTCTAATTTCTTAATACTGCAGGATAAAGTGCAGCCTCCTTAGCAATATGCTGTGTCCTTTCCTCCCCTGCATTCCCTTCTGGCTGAGGTTGTCAGAAGCTTGTGGAACAGCAGCAAGTCCAAATTGCAGTGTCAAATCCCAGGCCCTTCATTAAAAGCACAGGAAACCTCAGCTCTCTGCATCTCTCCCCTTGCCATTAGAATCTCCAAGAGCTTGCAGAGATGGCTGCAGGGCCTCTGCAGCGAGGTGTCCTGCAGAATGGTGTTTTCCCAGGATGAGCTCCTGCCTCAGACCAGCCGTGGGAAGGCAGGAGGCAGCATGCCCAGGAGCTGCAGCAGAAACCTGCTCCGTGCCCTTCTGCTCCCACCTCTCCTCCCTCAGCCCTGGTGGCAGCCTGGTATTCCAGGGTGA
The DNA here is from genome assembly GCA_013399835.1 of Leptocoma aspasia. NCBI lineage: Eukaryota > Metazoa > Chordata > Aves > Passeriformes > Nectariniidae > Leptocoma > Leptocoma aspasia. The sequence goes on from VXAX01004763.1 coordinate 1,434,150, forward strand.
AAACACACATTAGTTCTGCAGCCATTCTTTCTTGGACACTGTATGGTTGTGGTTTAGGTATTGACAAAGGACTTTTGACAATAATTTTAGAAGGTTAATATGATTTATTAAAATGACTCTATAATTAGAGGATTTGGGCTGTAATGTGTTTAGGTACAGAGTTTGGGTGTTTCTCCTTTACTGTTTTGTACAAGAATTTTAGAATGTTTACAATATTAGAAAGATAAGGTTTTTATCTTCTTCTCCCACTCTTAGGAGACAGGTACAGTAATCTAAAAAACGTTTTTGAACACACACTAGATATTTTGTTTATAGAAAGCTTATACAGAGTAAAAGACAGTATAAAGATGCTTTTTCGTGAGAAGATTTTTTCTGTAGGTCTGTATGCAGAGAAACTTATAATACATTTTTACAACAACAGTGCCCAGCAAACAATTCCCTGGAGGAGGAGAAAGCTCCCAGCTTTTTCTGTCCCAAAGGGTAGAAGGCAGTGACAGAGCCTCAGACCCATATCCTACCTCCTGACTTTTACCACTGTTCATTCTACACTCTCCTCTGGTGCCACTTACCTGCCCTTCATTATTGCCCAAATAACAGCAGGGAGATGTGACAAATACTCTGCTCTGCAACTGGTAACACAAACAGCAACAACAATTCTTCATATTCCCTGCCTCTCTGCTGCAGTGCTAGAAGTAATGCCCTAAAATACCACATATCCCAAGGTGTCTTTTTCTAGAAAATAAAGCTTTTAAAAAGAGGTTCCAAACTAATTGAGCAGGCTAAGGAGAGAGGAAAAAAACCCCAAAAGATGGAGTTTTCCTGAGCATTAGAAATCCTTCAAATAGGGGAAGTAAGAAAACAAAAAATGGATGTAAAGGCAAACTTGCTGTAAAAAGAACAAGTGAAAAAGTCACTGTAGCCTTCCATTGGGTTATTGACATTCTAACCCTCTATTAATGACAAAGTCCCAGAATGACTGTCACAGGCCAGGGAAATTAGGATAATTTCAGTGCTTAAAAGTTGTCTCAAGCGTACAGAATTTGTTGGTAAGGGTCACAGTAAATCTAGAGACAGCACGACAGTGGGTGAAATATGTGAAGCCAGGAGATGATGAGTCAAGCTCTCGTGGCCCTGAGCTGCAGTGAAAGCTTTAATGCTGTTTATTTACCAGACTTGGGGGGATAATTTCCAGACCAATTGGTACATCTGCACTGGTCTGGAAGCAGTGTACATTGAACACTGATACTTTATCACAGCCTGCCTCCTCTCAGCTTCTTCTTCTCAGTTTGGGAGGGAGTCTGCCTCTGTCCTACTTGGAATCACTGCAATAGTATTCAGTGGGCAGAAAGATGGACTCAGATTCTCATTCATTTCTAGGCAGCATTAAAGGAGAGTCTAAGGCACAACTCAGGCACTATCAATAAACCACAGTATAAAAAATGTTTTATAGATTTTATATTTAGATATTAAAGCTTTACAGAGTCATTTGATTGAAAGAGATACAAGCTTTTGAGAGATACCTTTGGTATATAATTTTTCCTGCATTTAGTCAGTCATGAACATCATCTACAGTAGGGCTATGACACATAAAAGATAACATGTTAATAAATGCTGGGGATGTTGAGAGTTACAGAAAAACTCCATGCTGGTTATGTTTGTTTGATGTGTAACCTGTTGTAGTTCACTCATGTAGTTTTTTTTCAACTGTATTTCATTGTTCTTTGGCAGCAAATAGAAAGAAAAGTAGGAGTACACAAAAAAGTAAAGTACACTTAATTCATTAATGCTTCAGATGGAAAACATGGCTCATTTTATTAAAAAAGGAAAAGCTCAATTTATTATGAAATAATATTTATTTACAGGTATTTTACATTTTTAGAAAATAATAAAATTGTATTCTAAAATGACTTATTTATTTTTATTACTTATCTGCTTGTACAAAAGAAGCAAAGACACTGTCTTCTTGTTCTAGCAGAACCTCAGGCTTGTCATATTCCAAAATAACCCCTCTCTTCATTACAATAACCAAATCTGAATTGAGGATCGTGTGCACACGGTGCTGAAAAACAAATAAACAAAATGCCAGGATAAGACAGGCTTCCACAAATTAATTTTCCTATGAAGTTCAAGTTTGATTAAGGCTACTTCTCCTACTTTCCATCCTAATTTCTGTGTAAATACTGCAGATAAATATACAGACCAAGAGCCAGGTGGATAATAAAGTACCTAAAAAATACCCAGGTACTTGAGCATGAAGAGTCCTACAAGTTGCCTTTAGGATGTCCCCAGCCCAGAGTCCTGCTCCCAAGTGCAGCCCAAAAGAAGGCAGGCAGGCAGAGCAGGAGCTGGGCAGCTGAGTGTGGCACTGCCTGTGGGAAGCTGGGAATTCTCCCCGTCCTGGATTACATCTGGCTCTGGGGAGGTTCCTGAGCTTGCTGTGCTTTGGCTGTGTAAAAAGCTGATCTAGTCGGTTTTGCAGGGCTTGGGCCACGTCTTCTCGTGAGCTTTCACAATCCTTTTGCATCCATATCCTCTGGGAAAGACTTTCCCATACTCCCTCCCCGCCGTGTGAGCGAGCAGCCCCTGTTCTGCGTGCCCTGGGCTCAGTGCTGCTCACAGTTTCACCTGGTGGCCCTTGTCCCCTGACTTTGCAGAGCTCTGTCACATGTCCTTACACTGTCCTTCTTCCAGACACGAGAGCCCCAGCCTGCCCAGCTGCTCCTTCCAGGAGCAAATCCAACACCTCCAAACCCACCCTGTGCTTCCCAGCATTTCTCAGTTGTAATGTGTTCTTCTGGGCACGAGGAGACTGGAACTGCACACAGTATTCAACTATGGACTTTGAGAAGTAGGCACTTCTTGTTTCTAATCACCTTTTTTTATTTCTTTATCCATACCACATTTTTCTATCCTAACTCAAGCATTACCTAAATAAATAGCATGAATCGTTTCCATCTTCTTCTTAAATAAAATGCTTCAGTAATTTCCATAATCCCTGTCAGATTCCATCTCCTTTGCTGCTTCTTTTAGCTTTTTTTCCCCCCTACCATTTATTTTTGGGTTTAGTTTTTTGCAAGCCTCTTCATATTGACACAATTCCACTTTTTCCTGTTAACTGTAACGGCATGGGATTTTTTGCATCACTCCCGCAGGAATATTTAATCTCAGAATATTATGGTTGCTGTTACACAGCTGCTCTTCACCCATAAGCTTCCTAATCGAGTCTTGGGCATCCTCAGTATCAAAACAACTCTTGCATTTCCTTCTCTGGCTTTCCTAGACAGATTTTCCATAAAACAATCACTGATGGCATCTACAAATCTCATCTCTTCTCCAGTTCCTATGACATTTATCCAATCCACAGGCAGGGGCAGGGGACTAAAATATCACATTTCATTGGAATTTGCTGCCCTTGTCTGATCTCTTTCAGTGTAACACAATCAGTGCTGCCACCCTGGTAATTGTGAGCAACATAGAAGACAATAGAGAGCCAGTACTGTAACTCCTACTATTCCTATCTTCCTAAACAGAAATTAGGAATATATGGCTTTTTCTGGGAAAAAACCCACCAAAACAAAACAAAACAAAACAAAACCACACCTGAAAACCAACAATACAAACAAACAAACAAAAAAAAACCCAAACCAGAACAAAAAAACCCAAACCAAAACAAACCCCCAAAAAATCCCCAAAACCACTACCCATCCCACAAGCCCCCTGTGTTATGTTTCTACTACAGAATGTTTTGAATACAAACCCACCTGCTGTAAACCACATTTACAATTGCAAGTAAACAAAAACATTCAAAGTAAATCTATTCCAAAATGTTGTTTGAACTGTGCAGTTTAAAACTCACGAAGAGAGTAAAACAATAATAAAGTTTTTTCAGCTTGTCCCCAGACAAACTGAACAAGATACATAAATGCAGAATACAGTGAAAATCTGAATTTTCACGCAGAGAAATCAGGAAATGTCATGGTTATGATTCCTTTGCTTTTTTTATAATGACACACTGGATTGATACCATAAGATAAATCAGGTCTTCTATTATACATTTGCTAGGTGAAAATAAATGATGCTCAGAGATTCCTGAGCATAGGTTTCTTGTGTTGAATTTTTAAAGCATACTGACTTCATTTCACCTCCCTGAAATATGTGTATTTACTTGTCCTTAGTTAAATTATTATTTTAGCTTGATTAAACTTATCCTTATATTTCACAGCAAAGCATATGGCATTTTAAATGAGCTTAAAATGGGAAGCATTAGATAGAGAGCATACTTAGATTATGTACCTTCACAGGTAATTTCACTTAGCATGATGCAACACATTTAAGAAGCCACTCTTACGAATTTAAGTAAGAAACTTAAAAATGGGAAAGGAAGCTTACATTTAAACACCACTTAGGAAAAAAAAAAAAAAGAGGTGAGTGGCCTAATGAACACCTTTATTGAGACTGACAAGGAGGGAGTGTACTTACTGCTATTGTAACCACAGTTCGGTCAGCAAAGGCAGTCATGACCACCTTCTGGAGGATGTTCTCCTAGGGAAGGAAAAACATTTGGTGCTTCCCAGACAGCAGGAGCTGCACGACAGACACAGACACTGAGAGGGCTTCAGTAACCACTGACTATTCCACGCTGTTATTTATCATCCACTGCAGAAGTGAGAAATTAGCTGCAGGTCTGAACCAAGCCAGAGCCTGGCCTCTGGGGTTCAGCAGACAGCAGGCTGTGCTCTGGCCCCACACTCCTGCTGTCCTGGCCTCACTTTCAGGGTGAGGAGATCCAAGGTGTGCTGCCAGGCTGCCCCAGGAATGTTCCAGCACAGTGGGGACATCTAACACCAAGGGGTGGCAGGGACAAGCCAGGGACTCTGCTGTACCTGGCCTATTTAACAGAGGAGATGATATTTAGGATGGCCTGGACACACATAGCTCTCACTCAGCAAGTACTCATCCTTTGCTATTTAGGAGGGAGTCGTTGCATTCCAAACTGCCTGGAAGTGTCACAGCACAGACACCTCCATTTGCTCTTAGCTGCTCTTCAGAGGGGTATTTCAAACCAGGGACTCTATCCTCAGTGCATCAAAATTCAAAATGTGTTTTAACTGGGCTGCGTTCGCTAGAGTTCCCTTGCTGAAGCTCAAACCCTAACATTTTACTGAACTAAAAATTGCAGCTGTTCTAACAAACCCCTCCAATTATGTTCTTTACTTACAGTGGAAAGAAAACCAAAATGTCTCCTATAATAACATAATAGATGAAAAAAAAGTACTATTCTATTTGGCTAAAACCCAGTCACTGCAGTATTACTGAGTGCTTAAGCATCTGCCTAGAAATTCCAGGCAATTAATGCAATAAATCCATGTGTCTTTTCTGTGTCTATTTCCTTGACTCTGTTTTCAAGCCCTCTAACTTCCTAACTTGTCCTGCTCACCATGCTGGCAAAACTTGTCACTTTCCAATTCACCCACCACTGACCATCCCAGCTGACCTTCCCAAGCTCTGTTAACTTTGGAAACTCCCACTGCCAATTAAAGAAACATGCTTCATTTTCCTAATGCAATCAGTTCTGGAACAACTATCCAAGCCCTAGCAAAATGGTTTGAAAGCTCTCTAGACTTGTTAGCAGTGACTCACAGCTACCTGGTCTTGTAAATATGTCTGCACTAAGTGTGGTGTAAGCATACTACAGAACAGACAGAACTGCTTTCCACCTTTTTCTTCACACATCAGTTGTCTGCCCCTCAAGGAAAAGAAATCAGAAGCACTTCAAACTCACTGTTGCCATGTCAATTGATGCTGTGGCTTCATCCATGATGAAGATGCTCGTCTTCCTCACAAAAGCCCTTGCCAGGCAGAACAGCTGCCTTTGTCCCTGGCTGAAGTTTTCACCCCCTTCTGTGACTATTGCATCTGGAAGTGATACAGCAAAATCAGTAAGGTCAGATCAGAACAGAGCATATGCTTGGAAAAGTGCCTAATTTTCAGTGTAAAGTAATATTTCCTAGGCCCACAGCTGCTGGTGACACATTTTTGCCTGTCTTATTTCCAGTGTTCAAAACAACCTTTTGTGTCACGGTGTTCTCTGTGTCTGTTAGACACCAAAGTAGCTGAGCATGTTCAAGAGAGTTTCTCTGAAACACGTGCAGCCTAGGACACTGCACCCCCAGTCAAACCAGCATCCACCACTCCTTTACCCTAAGGCTGTATAACTTACCATTTTAGGGGGGTTTATTGGTGGTTTTTTGGCTTTTATTAGGTGTTTGGTGGGGGTTTTTTTTGTTTTTTGTTTTTGTTTTTGTTTTTTTACATGGCCAAATGATTCACACCTCGAAGCTTTAGAAATCTTCCTCCTTGGACAGGACTATTGGAAAATACAAAAGAACGTGTTCTAGGTAACACCTGACTTGTTGACAGCTTGTTTGAATTCACAAGACCTGTAAACCTCAGTGCTTCATAACAAAGGCATACTGAAATAAAATAATTTTACCCTTGATTTGAAAAGAAAGAGGATTCTGCCCCCCAGGCACAGTTGGTAAAGGAGTTACACAGATACAGGACATTTGCCTGCAGGCACTTTTTCTCACCTTCCACAAACTTTAAAAGCTCTTTTTTTTTCCATCAGCTACCCTTCTAACAAATAAGCGTGAAACAGGAATATGGTGAATGCTGGAAACAATATTCTCAAAAGGAAGTGTCATTACCCAGGCCCCCAGGCAGTGCCTTCACCACGTGCTTGAGCTGAGCTATCTCCAGTGCTTCCCAGAGCATGCTGTCAGTGCACTTCTTCTCTGGGTCCAGGTTAAACCTGCAGCGTGGGGAGTTCAACAACATCAGCCAACACAACCTGCTGCTATGGAGCTCTTCTTTTAGTGTGCTTAGAAACAGACCTGCAGGTAATCAGAATCATATGCTGAAGGTCTGGGCCTGATTCTGATCTATCGTTGGTATAAATCCACTGAATTTCCCAGACTTCATCAATGTTTATGCCAAGGTGATAAAGATGAAAATTTGACTGTCAGTTGAGCAGGAAGGGAAAAGCTCCCTGTTTTGTAGCTATCTTTATGGCTTTGGAATTTATTTTGTTCTGTATAAACTAAAGAAATCTCATGTTTTACTAGAAAAAGCTGTGACTATACTCAGTCTAAATTAACATTCAATTTTAACAAAGGCCAAAATTCTACCCTCCCTCCTTTTAAATACAACGTCTCTTTGTTCTTCACTGCTATAGAAATGTTAACAGAATAATCAAGCTTTGTAGTGCATTCTGAAATTTAAGCCTTCACTGCAATTCAAAAAATCTTGGATTTACTACCAGATGAACATTATTTTAGCTTGCTGTGGCCCAGAACTGACAGCAACAAATGTGAATCTCACATCATATTACATTAGGATATAGAATGACAATAAAAGATTCCATGGTGCATAACCCTGTCTTTACATTTTACTCCTGCTGTATGAGTTGTGAAGGATGCTGGCCTAAATGCATTTCTTAATAGATAAATTAATAAAACAAAGGAATACAATCACATCATCTTCTGATGTGAATGAATCATGGTCTGTTCAGGCATGTCCTGAAGCCTGTATCCTTTCCAGTGAACTCTAACCAGTTATGTAGAAACTAAAACTGCAGGTGATGTAACTGTGCACTGAGGATTGCACTGTTTCTTTCTCAGGTAAATGGCACAGACACAGGGAAGGACATTTGTTGGAAACTGGAACGTTTGGCCATTGTTTCTACTGCACCATCTTCTCAGAGACGTAGGAAGAGAATGCAAAAAAAAAAAAAAAAAGAGCTAAGGTATTTGGTGCTGCAGATGAAATGGCTCAGAAGAAACACAGACACAGGCTTGAGGGTAAAATAGCCCAGGCTCCCAGTACCTCTCATGTTGCTCTTTTGCTTTCTCTCTTCCTACAGCAATTTTTTAGTCTTCATTTTTAACATCTCATATTTTAAGGCAGACAGATGAAAAGAGATGTAGGAGTAGGAAGGTTTCAAGAAATGCTGGGTGGTTATAGGTATTCGATCAGTGAGCTAAACTGATTACTGGATCCTGGAGGAATAAATATTGGCTTTCCCTGCTTCCCAGGCATGGGAACATGGCAACAGTGTCCTGCCCGGGCTCAGGCATGGGGAAAGGCTGGTCTGGCAGGGGTGAGTTAAAAGCACAGACAGAAGGCAGTGATCCTCCCTATTCCAGCTGAGGAGACTGGAATTGAGCAGCTTGGTATCAAAGCCATTATTTGGTACAATTACAATATATAATTCATATTGCATGACATAGAAGCAGTTACATGTTTTCTGTTTATTGCTGGTGCTCAATACTTACCGGATCGTTCCACTGAATAAAATGGGATCTTGGAGAATGATCGACAGCCTGGATCTCAGTGTCTGTAAGGGCAGCTTTGCAATATCTATGCCATCAATGATAATCCTCCCTGCTCAAAAGAAAGAGGACAGTGTGCTTCTTGTGCCACACAGCTGCAGGCAAAGACATGGCTCACTGCCAGGCTGAAAGGCAGTACAGAGGAGCAGGCCTGGTATCACACAGCCCCTTCTTCACTAGAGAAACATGCTGTGACTAAAAGGCAAGCCCAGCCTTCTTGAGACTGAGCTCAGCTGGAAAGCACACAGAGGGGACCTGAAGTACCTTATCAATGATTAGATGCACTGCTTAACTGCTTGACCAGTATACATCTATCAAACAACAAGGTCAGACATTACTTCAGTCAGGGATTAATTACCAGGGGCAGCAAGACTTTCAGAAAGCCAAATTACTGTTGAGCACTATGAAATCTTATCTCTGAACACAACTGTCTCTGCACAGGGGCTCTGTGGCTGGGAAACAGGCTGACAACTTTCTGAGATGCACCCAGAGAGGCATATGGACATGGCACACAGAGCAGGAAACATGGCAGGAAATTCCAGGATAGCAGACCAAGCTGCAAGCCCCAATTGCTGAGTTTTCTGGACCCGGTGGATTCCAGCTGTGCCTTGAGCACAGCTCCTTCATCACACTTTAACACCTTGCCCTTTTATGCTTTGCTCCTGCTGTTGTGATTTAACAGCACAAAAGGCTGTTGTCTGTCACTCTTGGACTTTTGCTTCTATCAAGCAGAATTTTTATTGATCTGGCTTATGAATGGCACAGCTGTTAGGTGACAGATGCTATCAGCTTTACACAGGGCCAGAGAGTGTGACCTGCAGATTTGAAAATCCCACTTCAGAGCTGTTGCTGTTAAGGCCAAGGCTACCAAAGAACCTTCAGGAGCTAAGCTTGAGTGGCACACAAAAGTGTGATCTTACCCTCAAAGGTGTCAACCATTCTGAAAAACGCGAGAGAGAAGGAGGATTTCCCACTGCCCGTTCGGCCGCAGATCCCGATCTGTGACACAGAAAGCAGGTGAGCACCAGGCAATGAAAATGCAGGCAATGGATAACATCTGTACTTGGCACTTCAGATGAGAGTGGAGGAGCTGTTCTGATTCACATGGCCCTCTTCTCCTCCTGACAGAGCAGTCACACTGAACAGAATCGCTGTGTTCACCCTTTGTCTTTTAGGGTCTGAGCATTTAAGGATAAATCAAGGCCAGTCCTATAACAGGTACAATAGGAGAATGGTAATGATGGGAATAAAGACAAGAGAGTCGTGTGAGAAGGATGAAAAGTAGGTCTAGCACTGTAAGGGCTCACTGTCACTTCTTTTGGCACAGGAGGGCACTGGGATACAGAGAGGGGGGGTGTTTGCCTCAATACACCAAGCTAAGAATCCCCCAGACTCCTTTCCTGTGCACTGCATTCTTTCAGGGAAAAAAAATCATCTGTAATTCAGTCATCAAAGCATTCTGTGGTATGTTTTAACTCTGATTTATGTCATGTGCTAGTCTAGAGAGCTTCTGAGAAGCACTGCAGTTCTTTACCTTTTGTCCTGGTGAGATGTGGGCATTGACATGTTTTAGCACTGGCTTTAAGTTGCTGTCGTATCGGACACTGAGGTTCTGGATTTGGATCTCCCCTCTGTCTGGCCAGTTCTGGGGAATCTGTGAGGAAGCTGTACCACGAGCACAGGGGGAAAAAAACCCAACATCAACCCTCTTACAATAAATTAGTTGGTTAATTAGGTGATTTACTACATTTTTCACGGCAATACACTGCAAAGTCATTTAAATTTCAGCAAGCTCTTTCTGCATGCTGCACAAAACTGCACTTACAAAGGAGCCCTTCGTAATTTTCAGCTTCTGTTTTGAGAAGGCCATTGATTCTTTTCACTGCCCCCAGCTGGATCTCCATGTCAGCCAGGTTACGAACCATCCAGTTCAGATAGTTAGACACCTGATGCAAAGCAAACACACAACTGAATCCCAGATTTTGAGCAGTTTGCATCATTTGACCAGCATGCAGTTTATATTCCTACACAGGAACGCCTCAGTAAGTGGAATGCACTGGATGGTACAACACCAACAGGGAGGCAACAATGACCAAAAGGTTGCATTTCCTAACTGCAGTGCACAGATACTTTGGTACTATGGAGGTCTTACCTACACCAACAGAAAAGAGGGTGGGGGAACAATAAAGACAGGTGAAAAGACATAATTTTGGTAACTTAAGTTTGGACAATCTAGAATGACAAATCAGGGCATAATTACAACTGATGCACTGAAAATGTGTTCTTCACAATGCAAGACGATAGAAAAAATTATGATGCAACTTGTCCATGTCTCGTTGACATATTTGAACTAACACCTCGATGAGATTTGATCTCAAAGCTGAAGAAAGCATACACCCAAATATGTCAACCATCACATGAGAACTGAAGTAAACACGTGGTTTCAGTGATGTTACAGTACCCACTATAGATGTACAGACACCTTCAATCTTCCTGTTCATCTTTGTGCCCTGAGGAATTACAAAAAAATGTTTGGGAGAGACAGAAAGGATCCTGAGATTCTTACCATAAGAGCATAGGTTAGTCCCAAGCCTACAAGTCCTGAAGTGATTTTATTATACAGGCAACTGGTAATAGAAGTGACAGCTGCTATGAGTACCACACATGCTCCAATGTACTCCTGAAGGAATATGAATAAGCTTCATCATTACAAGTCTACAAAGGATTAAAAAATTCTCACAACTTTGCCCACCAAACAACAAACCCATTGCACAACCTTGAAACACAGGCAGCAAACCCCATGAACTCCACCCAGACTCTGCCTAGGAGCCCATTCCTGCTGCTTTTAGCAGGGCTGTGCTGGGGAGGTCAGCACAGACACCTTAGGCATGTCATTGGGGGTGGCTGGAGCCATGCAGCTGGTGTCACCTGGGACGGGAGGGAAGTGCTCATGGATCCCATCTCTGTGGCTGATGATGGACTGCTGGCAGGCTCTGCTGCTGCTGCTGAGCTCCCACCATCCATAACTGTTCAAACAAGCCTTTCCATCACCTTAAGGGCCCTTCTCTGCTTTAATTTAAATCGTTGGTGATTTGACTTCCCACAGACAATTCTCTGAGTGAAATTGTGTAACAGACTAGAAAACAAACTCTGTAGGAGAAACAGAGAGTACTGCTCATTTTTCATCTGTGCCACAAAACTCACAAGAGAACTGCCTCCAAAGGGCCCAGGTGGCACGTTCCCAGCCTGTGGGGACCACCAAAAAACCCCACAGAGGGAAAGTCATTTGTCTGTGTTTGAATTGCTTAGTGATATAGGCATTGATAAGAATTAGGGACTTACCCCATTACATGTCCAGGTCTAGGCCCAAACATATAATAGGGTAATAATATTGTATTCAAGTCATACCCAATACCTGAACTAAATTAGCAAAAGGTACCAGTCAAGAAGGAGTCCAAAATGGAGCTAGAGAGTGTGACATGAAAAATGAATTAACATACACTCAGCACATCTAAAAGAAGCCCACGTTACCTGAACAGCATTAGTACACCTGCATTTAAAATTGGGATGTAACATTCCACAACGTAAGATTCCTTGATTTGCTTCTTAGAGAATTATTTTGAATAAACCATTTCTCATGCCAGGCCACTTCACTGAGCAGAAAACAGGCCACTCAATATCTCTGGTGTTCTTCAGATGACCCCAAAACAGACTCAAACTTATCTCCATCCTTCTGCTCATTAGGAGAGCTTCCAAGACACGGAAATGTCCCTGGGGAGCCACAAGGCAGAGGCTGCTGGCACTGACTGACGTGGTGCCACAGTGACAAGCTGGCTGGTGGCACAGCTCAGCTGGCTCCGATCCCTCCTCACACACACAGGAGCCAGCGTCACCCGGGAAAACTATCCCTGCCTTGGAAAAAACAGCTGCAGGCTACAGGGAAAAGTCATACCCCATTCAGTGTCCAGGGTGGGCTGGGCTCATTGCAGCCAGCCAGACACAGAGGGCAAAGGTACACCTTTGGGATGAGGCTGGAAAACTGCTGGATGCCTCATCAGATTACTTGGAACAAAGTCAAAAATTCCTCGTGTCTACTTAATAATGATAATAATAATAATAACAATAACAATATCAACAAATATATAAATATATTATAAATATATATAACTTCTATACATAATACATAATATAAAATTATAAATAGAAATATACTTATGTAAAC
>VXAX01004763.1:1447771-1490867 GCA_013399835.1 Leptocoma aspasia
GTATTGAATTAATATTAATATTATAAATAAATATGAAATAATTTAATTATTTAATATTTAATTAATTTATATTAATTACATATATTCAATTATATAATATTTAATTAATGACACATGGCATAGTTGTAAATTAAAGTGATGTCAGCAATCAAGTGTATCAAGAATTACAGCTAACAATGCACAAGCCTGGCACTAAAGTCTTTCCCAAGGTGGTGACAGAGGCTCAACGGCCTGAAGATTTAGTTTAAGTTTCTCCTGGGAGGAGAAAGGTTTGATGGACTTTGTCAGTGACCAGTGTGGTTGGAGAGGTGGTAGCTTCACCTTCCAATCAATGGCCGTTTCCAGAACCCTATATAATGGGAAAACCAAAATAAATTTCTCTCTTCTTTGCCTTCTCTCGGGTGTGGCTGCGCTTGTCTCTGCGTTTCGTGTTGCTCGATAGAGGGACACCTCTGTACCACCAGGAACTGTGTGATGCAGACACCTCAGAGAATGTGAGGCGTGCATCATCAGTCAGTCAAGCACACGCAGGTGGAACAGGGGTGCAAAGTTATCACCGCTGCTGGACTGATGCAAAAATATCAGAATTTCCCTTCAGAAAGTGCCCCAAGATTACCAGGTCTTTAAAAATACAGACAAGTCTCTGCAGAATCCTTCACATTTATATTTTGTTGATCATTTAACACAAATGCTATCTGAAGTATCAAAATAAACTCTAAATCAGGCCAGGGCATCTGCTGAAGGTGTTTTTGTAGGTGCAGCTTTCTGAACTCCCCCAGATTTTTTTGCGCATTTCTTTCCATATGCACTCTGAATAAATCCAGGACGGAGAGTAACCAAGGGTAAGGACACTTCAGGAACAACTGGCACCTCCTAACAGAATGAATTCCTGACTTAGTGTTATTTTTAGGGATGCTCATGCTAGCAAGTCTGAACTCCACTCCTGCTAATATGTTAGGCAGCTGAAAAGCTACACAGCCCTAAAAATAACTGGGTGAGCAGCTGAGGCAGGAGGCTGGCAGACAGATGGAACACAGAACTCACTGAACACACGTGGCTGGCTGGGTCAGAGACACATCACTTACTGCAGGATTTAAGGAAAAGGAGGCACCAAACACAGCTCTTTGACAGAGGAATTCATTCCAAAGTGAGAGGAAGAAGCAGGAGGGAATGCTCTGACAGACTGAAAATATTAGCTAGATGGCATTGAATGTTGCTTTCTGTGTCAACACCAGAAAATATACAGCCATAATGCTTCAAAGGTCCTCTCGATCAAGTAAAAGGATATAGGAATGAGAAAAGCAGAAATTAAAAGAAAAATTGATTTTCCTGCAGATTGAACATGGACATAGCTACAAACTATAGAACATGGTTGGCACTTAATGAATTTAATATTCAGTAACAGTAATTATTGGAAAACACTAAGCTGCTCTACCACTCCTGGGTAAGCTACCTTCAGTCCAAAAGAAACAAACTCTTAAACTGGTTGTTCTTTCTTTGATCTATTTATAACCTACTTAAAATAGTTTAAGCTACCTTTGTGCATTACTTCCACTATAAAATTACAATTATAGGTTAGGAGGAATAACAATAAACACTACTGTTTCAAGGATAGAAGGGTAACAGTAATAATTAACCGACAAAATATGCAGACATCATCTGGATGGGAATCTAGTGGAAAAGCTGGCCGTGTTTGAGTCAACTGGGAAAGGACAAGAATAGCCCTAGTTCAGGGAAAGCAGCTGGTGAGCTCAGCAGTGGCTTTATTGGTCCCTCTGAGCTCTCAGCATGACTGCCAGCTTTCTAGCACACACACAGAACCCAGACACCTTAGCAGGTATTCCTGGGCTGCCCTCCTGGGAGCTCATGTGGATGGAAAAACAAACCCAAACAGGCAAGGAAACACACTGCCCCCAGCTTGTGCGTTTCCAAAATCAGTGTAAACACCCACATTTTCAGCTAGCAACCTGAAAAACAGTGCAGGGTGCTCCTGTAGCCTCTCAAGTCCCCAGCACTCACAGCTTCCCTGACCAGGACCAGGACACAGATCAGTCTGTACCAAGCTGGTGCATATTAGTTCTGCCATGGAAACCGGCCAAGCCTGCCTGCCACACCACATGCTGTGGTAATTCTGGGCTAATTTAGCTTCCTATATCACATTTGCCCTCAGGTTCTTTTCTCAGGCTGCATGCAAGTGTCTGGACAGCAACCACAGGGCAGATGACCCACGTGAGCTTGTTCTTTTTACAGTGACTCCTCTACATACAAAATGCTTAAAATTCTTCCATGTTTGACATCCCCCCTTGCACATGTTGTGAGGACTCTGGATTTTCCAGGCACAACAGTTTAAGACATAACATTACCTCACTTTTGAATACCTGTGTTTCTTAAAAAAAAAAAAACCCAAACTATACCTGAAGGCTCGGATGGTGGTAAGACCTTCAACAGTCTCTGAAAAATGAGAGAGTAATGGTAGCTGAGTGCTGTCATCCAGCTGCTGCAGGTCCCTGGAGAGGGTTATGAAAAGAATTTTGTAAAATACCAGTTTTGTAGTGCAGTTATTCTCTTGAATCAGGCCCAGGGAGTGAAAAGGAATAGCATCACAATAGTCATACACATAAGGTTCAGACAGACTGCAAAGCAGTGCTGCAGGGGAATGAATTCCCCAGTAGGACTTTTCTTTTTATATTTAACTAGCTGGAGTTCAGAATGGGTGTTTTCTCTTCACTGCCTTCTCTCCTTTCTCCTACATTCCTGTTTTTTGTACTCAATTTTTTATTGATTTAAACCATTTTTATTGATTTAAACGCCATTCTGTCTCTGTACTGAATATCAATATAATGGAATTCTGCAAATAGGAGCTCAAGTTAAGCAGAAAACCAAGTGCACCCCCAGATAACAGCACAACTTCTCACTGAGCCAACAGTATCTCATGCACTCAGTAAATGAGAGTCTGCACTCATTATTAGGTTGCATTTCTCAGTGTCATATTTAGCCCTCATATCAGTAAAAGCACATGTAGGGTGAAATCTATCTAGTCTCAGTTTCTTCCAGCAGGAAGTAAATTGGTTGCAGACGCCCCCTCAATCTGTGCATATATGAGGAGATATGCATATTTTTGCATTGCTGCAAACATTCCACGGGAGAGAAACTATCACCTTAGATACGATGAAAATTTTCCTATTTTTAGAAACTAGAAGGCACCCAGAAGAGGAGAGGAGGCTCGTGCACTCTGGATCCTTAGTGGCTAGCAGTACCACCACGGTTATGCTGCATTCTGCAGCTTCTCCTTAACTTAACATATTTCCACTTTCACCTGCACAGGCAGACTTCAGCTTCCCTGTCCTGTCACCACATTTTTTTCCTGCACCCAGCACCCAGCCCTTGGGGAAAGGACAGAATCCAGCTGGGCTTTTTTGTGTCCTGTGAACTCCAAAAACCTTGGATCACTCACAAAGACCCTGCTCACGTATTGCCGTGGTCTGTGCATTGACAAAGGACTCTTGACAATAATATCAGAAGGCTGAATATGATTTATTAACATGACTCCATAACTCAGAGGATTTGGGCTATTATCTGCCCAGCACGGAGCATCTGAAGCTCCTGCCCTGAGCTTTGTCCAAGGAATGCCAGAATAGCTTACACAATCAGAGATGACAACTTTTCACCTCATAGGCTGAGAGGAAGAAAAACCCCATCTCCCATTATTAGGAGACAGGCAGAGAAATCCAAATGTCCTTGAAACACAGCTCAGAGATTTTCGTTATAGAAACTTATACAGAGTAAAAAACAGTAAAAAGATGCTCTCCCATGGGAAGAATTTCCTGCAGGCCTGCATGCAGAGAGACTCATAACATGTTCTTGCAACACTCACGCCTCCCAGCAGCTCTGCCTGGAGAGCTGCTGTGAAGAAGGCACGTGTAAAATGACACATCTCCACTGCAGTGGGTTTGTCCCACTTGCAGGCAGTGCCACAGCCCTGACAGGACCCAAGAGAAGCAGGGAACCCCTGCACTGCAGGAAATCTCTCCCCTGCCAGGCTGGTGCGTGCTCTTACCGGGAGGCGACTCGGAAGTACTTCTGGATGAAGTAGCACATGATGGCCAGGGGCACCAGGGCAATGAGGAACATGGGGGTGACATAGGAGATCACAGCAAGGGCAGACACACACAGCAGGGTGGAACGGCTCAGGCACTCCAGGGTGGCTGGAATGTGCTGTGCACAGAAGGAGAAAGCACTCAGAACCCCCCATGACACGCCAAGTTTAAAGCACTGCTTCCTTCTCCCGCCTCCCGCTCCCTCAAAAATGTTATTCCTCGTGCATTTGAAGCATTTTCAGCATACAGGTCTGCTCTTGAATTTATCACTGGGCTTTGGGGATATCTGAAGGGATTTCTGTGGGGCTGCCTCACATCAGCATTGTGGAGCACAATCCTCATGTCAGAGGATTACAGATGGGATGCAGTAGACTATTTTAGCATCTGCATAAATCCTATGAACCGGCAGTGCAGTCTGGGGTAAGTAATGGTAATTTGAATTTCAGTCATTTCTATTCTGGGCAATAGCATTTGCTTTTTTCTCATTTCATTTCCTCAAATGAATGTGTTTACCCACTTACAAAAAAAGCAGATACTCTAATTTTGGGGATATCACTATTGACCTCATTTTGCTTCCCTCTTATATACAGGACATCTTAGCAAAATAAATGTTTTTTTCATTGTGCATGTAAGATGAGGAACTCATTCCGAACCCAGAAAATCACGATGCAAACTGATACGATCAAAATCACAGTTCATCTGTAAGCTTCAGATGAAGCCTTCCAGATAAGTCTGTAATAAATGAAACCCCACATTTCCAGATTAAGATAGGATAACCTGAGAGCTTGAAAACATTCAATCTGTACCTGGTCGATGGTATTGCAGTCAGCTGAAAACCTGTTCAATATACTTCCCAGAGGTGTTGTTTCAAAAAACCTAAAATGGTACAAGGAATGGCAAAGTTTACAGTACTGCTATTACAACTGATTCATGTTATTATTTTGTCTTACCTAAGATAGGAACTATATCGTAGAAACAAGCAAATAAATTGACAACCATAGTAAAATTTCTCACTTTTCCCAGTACATATGGTTTTCCAATTAAATGGAAATGTCTTGAATTTACAACCACAACCACTTAGAACCCCACAAGAATCCTGCAAGCATGTCCTCAGCTCCCTCTACTGCCTAAGCCATGGACATCACATGACTACACCTGAAAAAATCCTTCCAGATTTTAATTTGAGGTCACTTCAATTCAGGAAAAATTCAAAACAAATTAAACTGCAAAGCCTTGCATCTTTCTGGGAACAGAAAATTGTTACAAGAACAACTACTGTAGGAATAGTATATTAAAAGACATTTGGATATGCAAAATGCACACTACATTATTGTACTGCAACTATTAGCTATTCCATAACTCATGTGGAACCTGAAGTCTAATTTTATCCTGGAAAAAAAAAATCTAAAAGAGTCTGAGGTTTCTCATGTATGTGATTTTTCCATGATTTTTGGGTCAAATATAGTTAGCTTAAAAATAATAAGTTTTTTTTTTTTTCCCTAGTGCTGCAGGTTTGAATTAAGCTACACATTTCCTTCCATGAACAGGAAAAAAAAAAAACTTATGGAGGACAACCAAGGCTTTTGCTGGAACAAAGTACATCCCAGAATACTCTAATGATGCCTGTAATGACACTTGTCTAAGCTCATCACCTTTCCTAGACTTGCACAATCACTGCCTGACAGTAAATATTTCCAGTTATTAAGATGATGAAGCCTGCTATGAATTATCTGTACCACATATTGACCAATAATTGTGCTTTCTCCCTAATTAAAAACTGCAAAGATAAATTAAACATGCAAGGAAGTAAATCTCTGAAGTCACAGTCAGGCAGGAGAGGCATTTGACTTCTGTCTAGGAACTCAAGCAGCCTGGGTACCATTTTCAAAAACTACTCAGAAACTTGACACCTGGTGATTTTTCATTGATATCTTAAAAAATATGCAATACACAATCATTTCTTAGTAAAAACTGCACTTAGGAGACTGTCTTGAAGTAAAGAAGACAACATCACTACAATAAAATTTCTATTACAATCAAAGAAATACCTCATTGGAGCCAAAATAATTTTATTTAGTAAAGAAGAGTGCAGCTTTTTGGTGACTTTCAAGCCAGTCCACTCCACTGCTATTGATGTGACAAGACATAATACAATGCCAAGGCAGCAAAGAATGCTGAAAACTTTTGAATATGGAGAATGGTCAAATTCCTAAGAAACAAAGAGCAACACAATTATTCACTTTAAATTACGTTTAAAAATTACTGCAAACACACAAGCACAAGAGTGAAAAAATGTGAGAGTATATCCTTTTTGCTCCCTAAATTAAACTGTCCATGATTTTCACCCATCTTTAATCATAATTTATTATTCTTTGGAGAGGGAAGTGTTTGCTTGAAAATAAGCAATAAATTAGAAATTTAAAAATCACAGAATACCATAAAAAGCCCAGGTTGCTGTGAGAATGCAACAGTGCAGGGAAAAAAAAAGAAGGAAAAAAAAAGAACTCTGATATCAAAATTACTTTAGAAACCCAGGTTTAGGTATATCAGCTTGGTGACTAAAACACAATAAATCTAGCAAAAGGAGAACAACACACCAAACTTAACTTCATTTTACTGCACTGTGTATGCAAAAATCAGCTCCAAAATACTCTGGAGTGGCTCTTTTATAGGAAAATAGCACATTGCATACAGATCTTGGAGCAGAAGCTGACAGTGGGAGAACACCTGCTGGGATGGATGAAAGTTTGACAAGAAAGTCTCACAGATTTGTGTGCCTGGCACAAAGGTTTCTGAATGTAGAAACTGAGAAAGGAATAGAGATGAAAGCAAGTTTTGATACAGAAGAATAACAAAGGTCTAAAAGAATGCTGAGCCAGTCTCACTGGGTAACCAAGAAGGCAAAGGGTGTGTTAGTTAAGAAAGGTTTTTATGGCTTAGAGCAAAGGATAAGCCCACCTCAAACAGAAGATGTTTTTACCAAGCAGAAAGATACAAGAAGTAAATAGACATGCTGATGTTGTAAGTAGAAAAAAGGCCTCAGAAATTTCCACTGCAAGAAAACTGAAAAAAACACTTCTGGCTTAAACTGTAACACACTGACCTTTTGTGACTGGAGAACAGTGACATGAATATTGTAATGTTAGTAGTTATGGTATATTATATAATATTATATATTGTTGGTAGTTGTGATAGGCTATAAACTGTAACACATTAACCTTTTGTGACTGGAGAACACTGACATGAATATTGTAATGTTAGTAGTTAGGATAGGCTGTAGGTAATAGTAAAGGTATTGATTGGTTGTTATGTATTAAGATGCTCAGTAAAGAAAAGTATAAAATGTACTGTAACCAGAACTAAAGGGACTTCAGGCACGCCTACAGCTGTGGCTGGTGGCTTTAGGCTGGGCTCTGTCACCCGTGATCGCTGTCTGGGTACAATAAACAGCATTTTAAAGAGCCCTCTGGAGTCCCACATCTCCTGCAGGCTCTCACCAACACCCCCAGCTAAATCCCAGGAGGAAGGTGAACAAGGCAGTGCCTACCATGCACTGGGAGCAGTTTTTTGTCTCGGGCTCTATCCTGACAGAAATGGCACGCTCGGTCCAGAGCGCCAGGCAGTAGTCAATGGCCACCATCACCGTGTGCTTCAGCAGCTGGGACAGGAGCAGCAGGGGCAGCAGGAGGATGCCTGCTGCACTCAGGTACTTGCCACAGGCTCTCCAGGGCATCTTGGCTCTCTGATGCAGCACTGAAGACAGGTTGTCTTCGTCATCGCTCTCCGTCACTTCTTCTGCAAGGTGCAAGAGAGGACAGCCATGCTGAGGTACACATCAAAGGGACTGGCAAGTGGGGGCTACTCACCAGGTCTTGCCAGCCCCTTTAACCCCTCCCCCATCCCCCTTAACCCTCCCAAATGAAAAAAAAAAAAAAAAAAAAGGGTTAGGGTTAGGGTCCTGTCCCAGCCAGGACAAAGGGTGGCTTCAAGGTCAAAGTACCTGCTCAGGCCTGCATGTATTAACCTGCTAAATTTAATAGTAATGCACACTAAAAAGGTGCAAAACCCCTCAGCACCTGGTGGTCAATTTCTTCATGTTTTTGCAACGTGAAAGCACTGGCTGGATAAAAATCAATTGTAGCCTTTTTCCTATGTAAAACCTTAAGCAAATATGTTTAGCCATTGACAGGTGAAGTACACCCAGCACATTGTTTAATATTATTCTTCGTTCATTATTAAATCATACTTGCATATAAGAAAAAGCCTCAAAAGCCTGGAGGAAGACTTGTGAATGCTTGCAATCACTCTGGTCCAGAGGTCAAGGCAATGGAAACAGCACTCATATAAATCATAACCCACATGAAAAATGTTTTATTCTCTTGCCAGTCTGAATGGTGTTAATTCATTCTACTATAATTTAACTGTGAAACAGTAATGCACTGGCAGTGGGCTCAAAGGGTGCCCTTTACCTTCATCCTCTTCATCATCTTTCAGCAATGCTTCCCGGGAATACATCGTCCTCCGGAGATTCGTTCTTTCCAAAACAGGGTTTTCCTCAATAGTTGTTTCCTGAAAAAGGGACAGCCCCTGTGTTTTCAACCAGAGAATTAATACCAAAAAATTGCTACTTGTGATGAAATTGTCTCCACTCAGTGAAAAACAAAAGTGAGAATCTCACAGCAGGCAGTCATAAGTGATTGATTTGCTACCTCCATGTAAAACCAAGGGACATAAATTAGATATCTAACATTCATTTCAGGTTGTCAATCCCAACCCTCCTGGAATCTTAACTTGGACAGTTATCCCGAAATTAATAAGAACTAAGATTAATATCTCATTCTTCTTGTGTTATAAGTAAGACAAAATATCTTCATCATTTAAGGAACTTGATATATCTGAAAAGCTTCCACCCAAGGCAATGAGTAAATTCATGCACATCTATAAAACCAGTTGTCAATATTAGCAAAGCTTTTCCTAAAATGGCCATATTTATATTCCTTAGGTGACAATATTCTGATAGGGCTTCCTATCAAGAACAGATTAGAACAGGATCAAGGAAATACGAGATGTCCAGATGAAGGAATTTATCTTAAGAGATAAATAGTAATGGTAAAACTAATACTACATTCATATTAAGTTAAGACATCACACATAGCATGTCAATTCTTGTTAACCCCTTCAAACTAAGGCCAAAAAAAAAAGAAAAGAAAAAGAAACAACATTTTCTTGCATATTTTGATTGCCCTGCCCATCAAAAACCTTCTCCAGCTCTTGGTCCTGTCGATTCATTAATGTCTTCCAGTGTTCAAAGAGCTCAGTCTCTGATTTCTGAATGTCCTTGAGTGTTCCTTCTCTCTGGATGTTGCCATCTTTCATCGCAATTATCTAAAAAGTCAGAAACACAAGTGGTGAGATAAATAGCCAGGTATGTCGATTTATTTTAAAGCTATGTTGCTGTGCTTTGGCAGGATTTTCTTTTTGTTTAAATAAATAATATTTCCACAAACAAATCTGTCTTCTAAAAAGACAGTGACATTATCTCTTGGCTCCATCCCCTTCCTTCAGGATGCTGAGAGAGCCCAGAAACTTCCTGCACTCCATTTTTTCAGAAAAGACTGCTTTTAAGAAAGAAGAATGGGATCCCTGTCAGCAGATGGGGGCACACTACTCTTCCTAAATACAAGTCATTAGCAAGATAAGATTTTAGAGTTCTCTTACCTCCTAAAAGGAAAAAGCTTTTAGCAAGACATTGAGTGCAGGAGGCTTTGCCCTCCTTCAGACAATTAGATATGAGCACCCTGGCTCCTTTTCTGATACCACGGGCTGATAAGGATGAGCCAGGCAATGTGAATCCCTAAAGCTTTAAGGGCACAAATAGTGGGCACAGGTTGGAAAAGAAAAATATAAATGCAAGACAAAGCCTGCAGGGAGCAGTTTGGGGGTTTGTGTCAGTGTAACTGTGCCATACACACAATGAAACCACTGCCACTCTGGCTCTGGCAGGGACAACTGGAAAATGAGGCATGCAGGTTGCAAACCCCCATCGTTATAAAAGAGTCAATGCACTATTTATTTTTCTTTCTCCCTGGAAACTCAGAAATTTCCACGGGCAGGGAGCGGAGAAACAAACTATTTCATTTATTGCTAAGAATTTATACCAGAGAGAAGGTACAAATAAAGAAAACAAGGATCTTTTTGTAATCAATTCATTCAGGAGGCCTGCAGCTGGGCTGGACTTTGAATTCTTCTGAGGGTTTTGTTGAAAAGATTTAGGGGGACCATGACATATACTTCAAACCATATTTTTATTTAAAATTTCTTAATGAAATAAATATTCCCTCTTCGCTACATTGAATAAGAATTGCTAAGGATTAATGAAACCTACACTTCGGGGAAAAAACATGAACTATTTTGTAATACATTTTTTTTATTATAAAGTTTATACAAATCCTTCCTGTGCTACTGTTTGAAACAGTATATTTCATTAAAAAACCACGCATCTACAAGATAATAAAAATAAAGCAATTTTTGTACAACATCTCCTAAAACACCAACATCTAGAAATGGGTCTTACATTCACAAAGAAAATTAAAGCAGTTACACTGATGAACAGCCATAGCCTTCATAGACTTTAAAAAATTTGCAGATATATAACAATAAAAAAGAAGAAGTTAAGATGGACTCATAGGGAGGGGAAGAAGGCAGAAAATTCCTGTATCCCAAGAGACACTAATTTGAAAACCAGGACTGTGTGGAGAACAGTGGTAACTCTAAAGGTAAACAACTGAGGGACAAGGTCACAGCAGAGACCACAAACAACAAAAGCTGCCCACCAAAAACCCAATCAGAACAAGATGAATTTCCATCTGCCACTTTATACCAAGCCAACACAAATTGCTCAGGAAGCAGCTGCAATGTGATTATTTCTCGAGAGCAGGACACTGCTGCTGTGGCCTGTGCAAGATGTGGAAGAGAGAAATCCTGCTAGGAGATCTAACTGCAGCCATCCATCACCACGGGCCAGGAGACCTGGGAGGCTGCAAAACTCCAGGAGTGAGTGCAAGGCCGGTGGCAACAAGTGAAATGTATATAATATATAATACATATATACTATGCTAGTATTCATTGAATAATGAAATTCCTTAATTATTCAAGGAATCCTGAAAGGTTCAGTATTTCCTTGAACCACAAGGAAATACTGGGTTTTTCCTTATATTTCCATACCTCTCAATATTCACCTTGCATAAATGCACCTCTTCCTGTGATAGCACAAATTCCTAGTAACATCCCAGCAGAGGCAAAGGTGTTACTCAAACATTTCACTGTTTTGAGATTAAAAAATTAGCCAAATTTTTCCAATATGACTAATGTTTTGGGATACTCAATATATTTTAAATGTAACCTGCTTTCATGAGAGCATTAAGTAGCAGCTCTACAGAAATCCAAACTATGTAGGTGCTCCAAGATCTCAAAATTACAGCTCCCTTAACTGGCTGATTTTCAAAAGATCTTTATCATATATTGTTACATGAACATATTATAAGTTTCTCCATGTGCAAGCCTGCAGGAAAATTTTCCCAAGGGAGAGCATCTTTTACTGTTTTTTTACTCTGCGTAAGTTTCTATAAACAAAATCTCTGGTGTGTGTTTCAAGGATGTTTTTGGATTTCTCTGCCAGTCTCCTGGTAATGGGAGATGTGGGTTTCTTTTCAACCTATAAGGTGAAGGACTGTTATCTCTCTGATATTGTAAGCATTCTTCTATTCTATTCTATTAAAATGGAGTCATTTTAATAAATCATATTTAGCCTTCTGATATTATTGTCAAGAGTCCTTTGTCAATGCACAGACCACGGCAATAATACATCTTCTCACTGAGCTGTTGCTTGGTGGAGAGATGAAGGGAAAGCACTTTTTGCAGCCAGGCATGCTCTTGCCATGCTGTTGGCTCCCCAGAAGGGATGAGAAGAGGTTCCTCACCCAGTCAGCGTGGGGCAGGTACTGCAGCTTGTGGGTCNGATATAAAAAAGAAACCTGACAGAACAATCAAATACTATGCATTTCTTAAAATCTTGCCCACACACAAAGGGCAAAGATGTTCTTACTATATTATATACATTAATATATGTCTATATTATATACATTATATATATATATAATGTATATAATATATAATACATATATACTATGCTAGTATTCATTGAATAATGAAATTCCTTAATTATTCAAGGAATACTGAAAGGTTCAGTATTTCCTTGAACCACAAGGAAATACTGGGTTTTTCCTTATATTTCCATACCTCTCAATATTCACCTTGCATAAATGCACCTCTTCCTGTGATAGCACAAATTCCTAGTAACATCCCAGCAGAGGCAAAGGTGTTACTCAAACATTTCACTGTTTTGAGATTAAAAAATTAGCCAAATTTTTCCAATATGACTAATGTTTTGGGATACTCAATATATTTTAAATGTAACCTGCTTTCATGAGAGCATTAAGTAGCAGCTCTACAGAAATCCAAACTATGTAGGTGCTCCAAGATCTCAAAATTACAGCTCCCCTAACTGGCTGATTTTCAAAAGATCTTTATCATATATTGTTACATGAACATATTATAAGTTTCTCCATGTGCAAGCCTGCAGGAAAATTTTCCCAAGGGAGAGCATCTTTTACTGTTTTTTTACTCTGCGTAAGTTTCTATAAACAAAATCTCTGGTGTGTGTTTCAAGGATGTTTTTGGATTTCTCTGCCAGTCTCCTGGTAATGGGAGATGTGGGTTTCTTTTCAACCTATAAGGTGAAGGACTGTTATCTCTCTGATATTGTAAGCATTCTTCTATTCTATTCTATTAAAATGGAGTCATTTTAATAAATCATATTTAGCCTTCTGATATTATTGTCAAGAGTCCTTTGTCAATGCACAGACCACGGCAATAATACATCTTCTCACTGAGCTGTTGCTTGGTGGAGAGATGAAGGGAAAGCACTTTTTGCAGCCAGGCATGCTCTTGCCATGCTGTTGGCTCCCCAGAAGGGATGAGAAGAGGTTCCTCACCCAGTCAGCGTGGGGCAGGTACTGCAGCTTGTGGGTCACCAGCACGACGGTCCTCTTGTCCTCCCGCAGCATCTTCAGGATCCCTTCCTGCATCAGATGGTCACTCAGGTGGATATCCAGGGCAGAAAAAGGATCATCCTGCCATGAGGAGAAGGGGTCAGCTTTTGGAGCCAGAACTTGCAGGATCCAAGGAAACTGACAGGTTTTAACAGCAGTAAGCCCAGGCAGATCAACCCAGAGACACGAAAGAGGCCATCAGATCAAAACCGTGCTGAGGAACGGTTTTTTTAATTTACAGAACAACAAACCTTGAACTGTGCTTTTGCACAGAGCACTGAGTAACACCAGCTGTGCCAATTCTACAGTTCTGTGGGGTTTTTTCTGGGACCTGCTCCTCTCCCACACAGCTGGAGAGCACGGCTTCTGCCAGGCTCCAGACAATGTCCCAGTGTGGGACTGTGGCAGATACTGCATTACTGCTCCAGGGATAGGGACAACAAGCATGTTTCTGTCTCCCTTGAACATGACTGCCTTCAGTTGTTGGTTTGGTTTTTTTTTTGTTCATAAATAAATCCTCTATTAACAAAGAATCACCAAAAAGAAAAATCACAAAAGAAGCAATATTGATCATTTTGCTGACTCAGGTCTGATGTTTGAGACCTACATTATCTCATTGAATCAATTATATGCAATTCATTTAGGCATAAATTAATTTATACCATCTTTTGGGAAACTTGTTTGCCTAATCCTATTTATATGGAATCACAAACCTTGTGATTTGATTTGGTATTTCTGCTTGCAATAGCGATACTGGCTGTAGGATTTACTTTGTGTTACTATTTCTTACTATAATATTGCACTAAACCCAGGCTTCATCAAAAATCACAAATATCTGAAACTAGCAGTAAGATAAATATGACCACTTAGATTCTAATAAACCAGAGCATCACAACATAAAGCACCCAGAAAGTGCTTTTCAAAGACAGTAGCTTCATGACCCAGAATTTTCTCTCAAAAGTGTGTGTGCAACTGTGTGTGCACTGTGCTCGCTGAGCAAGGATGTTGTCAGCTCTGCTGCTGCACTCTTCTGACCTGGCACAGACATGAACATCAGCCATGTGACATTTATACTTGTGAGAGCCAGGTTCCACAGGTATTTCTTTACGAAACCAGCCTTAAAAGAACTGTTTGCTAATACCAACATATAGGATTCCTGATTATTTTCTAAATATTAATACTGGAAATAAAGTCTATTTGTAGGTGTTTTTCCATTGTCAAACCATAAGAGAACCTGCTGCTATTAGGAGGTTATTGAGTGTCCTTCACAGAAGGACAAAAAGGGCAAAACCAAGTTACAGACCAATGGTGGATCTGCTGATTTGCAGCACCTGACCCAGCAGCTCCCCACTCTCCTGCCCTCTGAGCTTTGCCTGGAAATGCCCTACACACGAAGCAAGCACAGACTGATCAGCCTAATTACAGGGAAGGGTCTAAATAGTCTCCCTTTCTTTTAGGGGTGACATCTAATGTGCACAGCTTTTCTAATCCTATGTGATTTATGTCTCACTGTCAGAACAGCTGGATTCAAACCTTCTAGAAAACTGAGCTAAAGAAGGCAGTCCTGAATTGGAAAGCCAGCAAGCTGACTACAAGTGAGTGTGCAGGATGCACCTGTGAGGCTGCTAGAACCTGCTGCCACTCCCTTTCCACAGCTGAAGCTGGGACAGGATCAAGAGATTATAGCCCTGCTTTTAAAACCCTGCAAATGATCTAACAAGGGTTAGGTGGAAGACACGATCAGGCATGAAGGGACTTTGTTCTGCTGGATTTTCAGACATGGATCTGCGGATACCCATCCACAACAAACCGTTGCTCAGGCTCTCCCAACCCAGAAGATGACAGAGGCTGATTGTAAATCTGGTTTCCAGCCAACTGGGCCTCCAGTTCCATCTCTAGATACCACCTCAGGTAACATCAGCTGGTCATGGCTGCAGAGATGGCCTTACAGGAGGTGGGTACAATTGTTTTTCTCAACCAACCTGACCAGCAGGCAGTTCAGAGTGCAAAAGCAGCTTGGTTTGGTTTGTTGCAGAAAGGAAACACCCCAGACATGAGGCAACATTAATTTTCGGCCCGAGACAGCTTAGGAATTTCATGAATACAGTTGAAACTATTACATTTCTAAGACCCAAATATAAAAGCAAGGGTCAAATTGAATTTTCGACACACTGAGAGGACAAGCATCAGCATTTCAACGTGCAATACCTATCTGCCCATCTGCAACATGTACAAAATGCTTCCTACCTGCAGGCTAGCTGGCAAGAGGTTTAAAACACACAGTGCACACTTGGCTAGCTCTGCACAACACAATGTTCAGCGTGTGACCCACAAAACAACTCCCAGTGAAGAAGCAGCTGGTGCTCCTGCATGGAGCATGAACAAAGAGCAGCTACTCACCAGGAACTCAGCATTTGTCTGCTGGTGAGGCGCATGAACAAAGAGCACCCACTCACCAGGAACACAACATTTGTCTGCTGGTAAGGAGCATGAACAAAGAGCAGCTACTCACCAGGAACTCAGCATTTGTCTGCTGGTGAGGTGCTCCTGCATGGAGCATGAACAGAGAGCATCCACTCACCAGGAACTCAGCATTTGTCTGCTGGTGAGGTGCTCCTGCATGGAGCATGAACAGAGAGCAGCTACTCACCAGGAACACAACATTTGTCTGCTGGTGAGGAGCATGAACAGAGAGCACCCACTCACCAGGAACACAACATTTGTCTGCTGGTAAAGTGCTCGTGCCACGCTGATCCGCTGGCGCTGCCCTCCAGACAGATTAATCCCCTGCAGATAAGCAGGAGAGAAACAATCAGGCAGCTAAAGAAAACATCAACTGAATATTCATATCCCTTATTCTGATTGGGTTATCCATAGAAGACTTTTCTGGGCAGAGAAACAGGAGAAATTTTTCTGAAGTGTGGGGCTGTAATGTACGCTTGTTGTGTTTTAGGGGGCATTTCTGGGGTTCTTTTGTTTGTGCCAGTGCCAGTATATGTTACAGTAAATTGTTTACAAGTCTGAGAGTCCTGTTTCCTTTCTCATAACTCCCTAATCTTCCCTGATGTGATAAAGCCATTGATTAAACACCTGCCCTTCTGTAAATGAAAGGGCTCTAAAAAAAAAAATCTATATATTTTTATTTAGTTTTCTGTTACTTCTAAAGAAACCAAAAAAATATCCTGTTAAGTCAGGATATCTGCAACAGCAGCTGCAGAATAGTCAAACATTCTGATAGCAGCACATTTAAACCATTGCACCTCGCATAAATGACAGTGTTTCCATGCTCACTGAGCAATGAGCTTTCAGACTAATGACCCAAACATACACTTAACTAAAAGATTACCTTTGTTGCCAAATAACCTCTAAGATTTTAAGAACCAACAAAATAATAAACCCCCCTCTATATATTTAAACCAAAAATAGAAGCCTGTAGATGTTTGCTGACCCTCTCTCCGATCTGGGTTTGGTCTCCATGAGGCAGAATGTCAATATCAGGCTGGAGGGAACAAGCATCAATTACTGCTTTGTACCTGTGGAAACAAAAAAGGCAACAAAATCCACACAGATACTGCTGGAGAAGCACATTTCCTACCTGCAGAGGAACAAAAATTAACCAGCTGGAAAAAATCACACAGTGGAAAACGTATTTGTTAGCCCCTAATTGTTCTAATGGGATCTCTTTCAATCACAGGCAAGTAAGTAATATTTCAGCTGAGAAAAAGGATCCTAGGTCAGCTTCCCAAATAAAAACCTTGAATAGTTAAACCTAGGAAAAACAAACATAACTTCCTCCAAGGTATACTGATATTTTTAGCAGTTGTTTTTCACACCCAGGGCCTTTGTTCCTTGTTTCAATATCCAAGGATGACAGAAAAAAAATGAGTATAGGATGCAAATACATAATCAACTGCTTCTTTTAAGGGTGGGAGAACGGAATACCAGCAACTGATTTCTAAATATTTTACCATGTCTGGTGGGCATTTATACTGAATAAAAGGCAGCCCACTAATTCTTTACAAACAATATTCCCCCTCCCATACAGGTGATGTCCTTCCAGGGGAGGCAAACCAGTTCATCAGGTGAGAGAGCCCTGCACGCTGAACAAACACTGTCCTTGGAAATGGAAACATTTGTACACTTGAGCTCAGGGGAGACAAACCCTGTCCCCTGTGTCACTCAGGAAAAGCATGGCCCAAGGGGGAGATGGGCACCTTCAGGCAGGTGCAGCAGGTTTGTTCCATGGGGCCCCACGTGTGACCCACACGACCCCAATATTTATGGAAAAGGGTAAAGCACAGCAGTGCTGGAACCTGTTACCTCTGTTTGTTAAAAGAGCTTTCAAACGTGATATTCTCTTCCACTGTGGCATTGAGCAGCCAAGGCTTCTGGGATGCATAAGCTACTGAGCCTCTTTTCCTGGGGAAAAAACAAACACAAGAGTTCCCAGCTCACCAGTGCAATCGCTGCTTTTGGAAACCATTTTCTTGTAAATCAAGAAACTAGTAATTAGTCTTCAAAAACGCCTTCCTTTCTTTCTTTTGGACAATCAATACCTCTTCTGTCAAGGAAATACATAAGATGGTAGATTTCCAGCAGAATACTGGAATTGTTTACCCCACTGAATTTCACTTTGTTCCCCCTTCTCCTGCTGTGAGGTGGGGTTTGGAGAGTCCAGCTCAATAAAGCTGCCTCTAGAGCAGAGTGGATGGCAGGAGAAAAATTACCCAAGACTGAATCCCAGCTCTGTTTGGATGGATTAATAAAAAAAAAATTAAATGTGTAGCAGATCACTAGTTAGGCAACACATTTCAGGAGGGACATTCTAGAAAGGTAAAGTGTTTGAAAAAGATCCAAACAACTCCACACATACACAAAGGCAATTCCCTCTGCCACTTTTTTCCCCATTCTAGGAAGAGAACTAGAGTTAGAAAGTAAATGAGTAAGTCATTTCTATGCCTATAAAGGCAAGAAAAGAGAACACAGAAAAAGAAATAGTTGCTAAATTCCCCCAGTGAAACGCCCCTCATAAATCTATTATCAGAAGGGACAATTTATCAGGTACAGTCAACAGGATCTTTCTCACCATGCACATATTAGTTCATAGAAATTATTATTATTTTTAAAAAAGAAAAGTATCTGCCTACTAGAGAATTTGTGTTTTTGTTGTCTGTGGTGCATCATGAATCCCAGTAAGGCAGAGCTGGGAGAAAGGCAACATCTTTTATCAGAGCAACTGATACTGTTGGAAAACTCATTGGCATATCAACCTTTGCACAGAAAAGGGCCAAAGGAGGGATCCTATGCCTAAAAGCATATCTGTTTTCTTCCTAGTTCTATCAGCTAACCCAATAAAAGACAGGACCTCTCACCCAAATGTGGCCTCTGTCTGCTAGACACCCATTATGGCAACCTATTTCTAGTTGGACCTGAAAGCAATTCAAACCATGACTTGACAAAGTACATTTTATTTCTCTTTATAAGCTAAGGTCACTTGCCCTGCTTGGTTTTTTTTCAGGCTTTTACCAAGCTCGTTTAGAAACCAAGATAGGATCCAATTTTTGTTGATGACCTGAAAGAACACACAATTCCACTATTCTGCCAACATGCTTCCAAGTTGAAATTTATGATGGTTCACTAGAATTTCATTATGCTTTATGCATTTTCTTTACTGGAAAATGAAACGGAAATAGCTAAACAAAAGAAAAAAAAAAGACAGAAAATATCCCCAAGGCAGCCCGGTCTGCAACCCCAAAATCTAATTCAAAGAGCATTCAGGTCTGCCTCAAGAAAGAGGCATTTTTTCAATTTGTATCAAATTTTCATCCCAATAATTGAGAAAAAATTACTCTGAGCATTCCAAGATGAAGCTGCATTCTCTTCCCCTCCTTTTCATTGCTTGAAACTGTGACTTTGCAGCTCCTAATTCTCAGTGTGATCGAAAACTTACTGCTAATTTAGTTTTCGAAGAGTATCAGCAAAGTTCTGAGGAAAAAGCTTTTACAACTCCTGCAGAAAGTGTTCTTTGGTTGAGTGAAGATACTGGCCCTGCCAGTGTGATGCACTCCATGCTGAGAGCCAGCCCCATGTCTGGGAACACCACTCACATTTGGATTACATTCTGCTTTTAGGTGAGAATTCATTGCTGCAAGGAACTTGGCAACGGGCAATGAGCTTGCCAGAACTGATTATGGACTGAAGATTTAGTAAATTCCTCCAAATTAATCCGAATTGCAAACTGACTCTAGGATGGCATATCAGGACTGATGATATTTTGACATAAACAAAAAGGCTGCAAGTGCTTGCAAGCTTCTTTTTCACATGTATAAAATTTACTGCATGTCCACAGTGCTGCTTACAGTAAAGAGACAATCAAACAATTGCTATTGAAACTGTGAGAAACACCTGGCTGAAAATCCAGAGAGCAAAATATTCTGCAATGGAGTGTGCAGGACTTGCTCTGAAAGTCTGCCTTTAGCATCCATAGGGTTTCAGAGTTTTAGGACTGAATGCAAAGCAATGGTTCAGGAGACAAAGGCTTTCCAGGGATTATTCTGTGGGTGGAAGTGATTGCTTGCTGTCCCCAGACTGCATAAATAACCACGTGCTTTCAGCAATGGGGTGTATTTTTTCCCCTCTGATAACACACCAGACTAACCACAGCCTCTTAATTATCACAGAGGTGCAGACAGAAAAATTCAGCCTTGCAATAAATGGGGAAAACTTTCCCTGAGCTCCCTGGAGACTATGGAGCTTTGTCTAACAGAGAATCAAGCCCGTTTGCTAATTACGGATCAGATTAATTAATCAGAAACAACACTGACAAAAGGAACAAGATTCACTTCTTTACAGTGTGGGTGACTGAGCACTGGAATTTGCCCAGAGAGGATGGGGAGTGTCCCTCAGTGGAGATAGTCAAGAACCAGCTGGACACAGTCCTGTGCCACCTGCCCTGGGATGGGCAGGGAGCTTGGACCAGATGACCCCCTGTGGTCTCTCCAACCTTTCAGTCATTCTGTTGTGAAGATAGATTGTTTAAACCTATTAATCTATCTCTACTTTCACATTTCATTTTGGTAAGTCCAGGAGGCGCAGCAGGTCTTCAAGATCAAACACAACTAGTTTCATATATGAACCTCAGTGCCCTAATAAACCTATGAAATCTGAGATGTTGGCAATTTTTAAAAGAAAATAGATGCACTTAAAATGCAATTGAGTTAGGATTATGATGATAGAGGAAATAGTACATTGCAAAGCCTTTTCCTGTGTGTTTTGACTACAGTTTTATCTTGATTATTTTGCACAATTCATTAACTTCTACTATCAGTCAACTGAAATTCAAATGTTCTCCAGGTATGACAGAAATGTGTACTGTTCTGTATTATCACCGCAAATGCAAAAAACATGCTTCTTGTAGTTTCAGCCTGATGGAAAGTATTGGAGCACTCTGGTATTGCCAGTCCTGAGCATTCAGGAAGAAATCTTTCTGCCATTATTAAACTTCAAGGGTCACCTGCTTGTTTTCATTTTAAATCTTGCAGTAGCTGGATACAGAGACATCCTGTTTGTCTTCTAAGGGGGAACACTGAACTCATTAAGGGCAGAGACCTCTGGACAATGTTCACAGAGTCACAGAATGGCTGAGGTTGGGAGAGACCTCTGGAGCTTCCCATTGGCTTTTAAAATGTTGTACCTGAATTCCATGTCAACAGGAGATTCTTTCTCTGGGCTGTAGAAAACAAACACAAGAGTTTAAAAAAGAAGTTAAATCATTTCAGACAGTGCAAATAACACCACAAAGTAATATCACCATGCTATGATTAAAAATACAGCAAAATGACTGCATAACAGAAATAAAACTCTTATGCTAAAATTCTGTGCTACATGATATTGACCTAAAAAAGGTACAGTTAAAGCTTCAGTTTGGAGAAGTGCTAAACAACCCTGTAGAAAGCCTTCAACACTTATCAGTAAATGCTCAAGACCTCAAAAGACTTTGACTTTGGTGAAACATGGCGAGTTCCTCTCTCTTCTGAGAACACCAAAAATGTTCTACAGGATGTTAGTGCAACAAATCCACCAGAGGTATTCTTACAGCACTTAACCAACTGGGATTCCCAGAACCTATGATAATGTAGGTAACTGTTTCATCCAGTCTAATATTCTTTCCTACTTTTTAATACTCTCTGCATGTTATCTCACTCTTCTCCATCCATTTCCACACCTGTTTCAAACATGAGACTAATTCTGATCACACTTCTCTTGTACCTTAATGGGTTCAAATGGTTTCCCTTCAACCTGGCCCAGAAACTTCAGTCCCTGAGCACAGAAAGGACTGTAAGATGTCCAGGTGTCCTTTACCACGAGCTAAATGGCACATGAGGTACATGATAGGTGCTCTTATACCACACACAGATGGGAGCAGCAGCTTTGCAGGACTCAGTCTGACAACCAGGCAACAAGTCTGAGAAATAAAGTAAATGGGAGAGAAGAAGCTGGCAAATCTAAAAAAAAAAAAAAAAGGCAGGGGAATAGCTGGAGAATCACAGAACCAAGAAAATATTCTGGGCAGTAAAAGCCACAGAATTTAGCCCAAATCAAGGAAAGGGAGGCCATCTGACACTGCTGATTTCAACAACAAAGTTCTCACTGAGTCCAGCAGGAACAGCATCATCACTTTTACAAGGTTTACCATTCTGGAGGTTTGTGCCCCAAAGTCAGAAAGCTTTGCTCTTAGTTTATTTGGTAGATATTCCCAAAATCCAAGCTGAGCTATGTTAATCAGGTAGAAAAAATAATTTCTGTGCCAACAGATGGACAAACCTCTTACTCTCCACGCTTCTCTGTGTGTGCCTGAAGTATGGTAGGTGAGAAAACAAACTTATGACAGGATGTAAAACAATGAAGAGAAGGGTAACGGGGAGAATTTGCTTTAATAAATGAGACCTTTAAATACTTAGTACAATTTTTCAAAGTGTAGCATAATCTGGTTCAGATCCTTAGAGAAAGATTTTCAGAGACATATTAAGATAAAATTTTCAAAATCTCCAAATGGCAATGCTTTCATAACAGAAATTCAACTGTAATTTTCATAACTTGCATAAGTGGTTTCAAAAATTGTATCCTGAGATAATGCAGTTAAAATTTCACAGATTTTCAAAATGTTGACTCTATATCTTAAGCACAGATTTTAGAAACCTTTTTTTTTTCCTACTGCAATCAATTTAGCAGGAAGACCAATAATTGCATACCATACCATACCATACCTGAAATCTTCCCCCGTCTCACTGTCAGAAGTGCAGCTGCATCACAAACAGAAAGCAAAGACTGTTTATTTAAGTGAGCACAAGCAATCTGCCCCAGAAAGAAAAACTATTAAATTCCACTTAGTGCACAGGCTGCAAACATTACTTATCACAGGGCTGCAGTGCAACATCTGTTCCTTCTACACTAACTGACTTGATTTCATCAGGCAAAAAGATTTGGTGACCCTTTTTTACCTTTTAAACATTAATTCGACTCAACAAATAAAATCACCTCCACCCTGTCCTGGAGGTGCTAGCAGAACTGAGAAGTCCTGCTGTGACAAGAATGCAGTTCCATTATAAAAAGTTCATTTTCTGGGAAAACAAAATAATTAGTGATACTGGGGGGTTTTTTTCCATGACAGTAACTGCACCTTTACAGCACATAATGGGTTGCTGTGAACCCCAAACCCCACCTTCAGCTGCCACATGCTGTGTCCTGTGTCAGCCCTATCCTTGGGGTGATGTGCTTGTGTAAGTGCAGGCAGGTCCAAAGGACAGACAGGTTTTGGTTTTGCTGTTTTTGAACGTGCACAAAGATGTTCAGAGTTGTTTTGACAGGATGACTGGGCATACTTATTACTGATGCTAAATTCAGTTCCATTCAAAAGAGTGAAAAATCTGTGTGTCAAATGAGATAAACAAAATCAAGGAGGAACAAAGTCTTTCATGCTTTAAAGAGGACAGTCTCATTAACTTTGTGCCAACAAAACTTGCTTATAAATATCCAGGAGAGAAAACTATGCCTGCAGATTAAAAGGTTGGTTTGAGATACTTCCATAAAATTTATGCATAATAAGCAATGACCGTATCTAAATCAAATTACTGTACAATTTGAGAGCACCAGCCAGCCACCAGTACCTTTACTCCAAAGGTCTGTGTGCTGAACAAAGCTTTTCCACAGAAAACTCACACTCCACTGGTCTTTACTGACCACATGAACTCAGTTTGGAGCCCCATTCTCCAAAAACCCACCAGCCTGTGGCATATCATTAACTAGAAACACATTCTTTACAGGAACTAGTGATAGGCTGAAATTGAAAATATCTTTTCCAGCCCTACCCTGCACAACACAAAGACCCTGAACCAACTGTGTATCAATTCCCTGATCTCTGTTTCTGATCTGTAGCAGGAAAACAACTATTCTCCATTTGGAGTTTTAGCTCAAATTTCTCAACCCACTTTTCCACACTTGTTGTATCCCTTCTTTCCCTCTTTTCCTGCATTCTCTTGGCAATTAAGGATGCCTTGATCTCCTACCAGTGCTGAAACGCCAAAGTAACATATGTTTGACAATGAGGTCTAGATAGATCTAATTTGTCAAGGTATTTTAGATGTCTAATGATGCAAAGATGAGCCTACTGAGATTTTCAAGCCTTCAGATTTTTATTTCCTGCTTAAATAAAATTAAGTAGTTCGATGTTTCTGAAAACTCCAGTAAACATGTCCCTTTTAAAAACCCATTTACTTTGTAGGCATAAAAACAACTTTAATTTTTTTAATTAGATGAAACCAGTCAACTCCACACTAAAATGAAAACCTACTGTTAACAACCTTAAATCTCTATCTTCTTTCACATTCTAAGGACTCAAGATTCACATGCAAGAATGCACATCCTGTTTAAAACAAATGACATCATTCTGTTTGAGCAACACATTTGTTTGAGCTACATAAGGTGAGTTTTCTGGTATTATTTACTCCAACAAGACTTGAATTGAGACTATTAAAAGTGAGATACTGCCCAGAAGAAATTAGCATGACATATACTGTCATTATTTACTCAATAACAGGTCAAATCGTTACCATTTACCACCTGCACAGAACGTAAATAACGATTCCTGTATTTTTGTTAAATTCCTAACCATGTTATAAAATATTTCTGCTGAGATGCTCTCAAGCTGCTTTGGACAAGAGGCATTAATCTGAGCTGGATCTTCTGGACACACACTGTAACACAAATAACAAAAACATCTCAAATCAGCCATGGCTCACTTCTCCCTCCTAGCCCAGGAATAAATTACATTACTTCTTAATGGTTTGAAAGAATTTTTATAAGAAACAAGCAAAAATGATATGCAGTTAATCCTGTTTTAGTCATAAAGCATGGAGGCCAAGAGTAGGAAATGACTTGTTATCCATCAGAGAAGGGAAGGGCCAGGAGCAGCATCCAGATTTCCTGAGCCCTGAGTGACACGCCAGCAGGATACATCCTTCACAGCACTGACCTTGGAGGAAGGGAAGGGGAAGGAAACTTGGATGAGCTAATTCAGTTCTACTCTGTAACATCAGTGACTGAAGCCAAGCATTCCCAAAGAAAGAGCTGTAACAGGGAACTTCAGTGACTTTGGTGACACTTTTCACTGCCTGAGCTGAGGCTACTGGTGATTACTTGATGAGACTGCTCTCCTTGAACCTGGGGGGACAAGGTTCCATGTTCCTGGTCAGGCATTAGTGTTTTCTTATCAAATTAAGGGAGCTTTCATCTGATAGCTCTACAGCACAGGTGTGCAGCCCACACTGGCTGCATCCCTCACCCTGAATAGCCCAGTGCCCGTGGCAGCAGCTCTGAAAGATGAGACAGCACACAATCTGTCCCAGGGCAGCCAGCACTAACACTGCCCAGATTGTTTCAGCCACAAGTCCCTCTCCACGTACTCGACAGATAGCACAGCAAATGTGATAACAACTGAATTTCACCTTGTGATACTTTGGCACACACAGAAGACATGAAAACCAGTTCTGACCTTTCCACTGCTGGGAAGAACATACTTCTAAACAAGTGCTATTTAAAAACACAGCAGAGTTTCTGATCAGAAACATCATGTCATCTGTTTTAGTTTAGCATCAGACATTCAAATTACACTTCTTAATCATGTTATGTCATCTGTAAAAAATTACAGCCTTGCTGAAATGAAATTAGCTCACCTAACAAGGCTGCAGGGATTCTGTATGGTTCCTCACCACAGTCTGATTTTCTGCTTAGGGAAGTATATTCTCATGGATAGATCACCACATTCTGGAACTTTGGCCTCTGTTCTCATTTCCCTCACTAGCTGAAAGGGTCATCTTATGTTTCACTTTCCCCACCTATAAAACAGACAACTTTCCTTCCTCGTACTATGTGCAATTCTGAGTAGTGTGGCTGGCTTACACACTGAAGGATAGAAATCCTATCTCTTGACAAATACTCAAGGAATTTAGAGAACTGTTCCACAAAGTTGCTGCAGAATCCATTGCATAACAATGACCCTCTGTCCATCAGAGTGTGTAGATTTGATTTATAGGTAGCCTGGTTTTCCTTCATGCCTGATCAGCTGGAAATAAAATTAATTGTTTCTCTAGGTTCTTCTGCAATTTGTTGAGCTTTACCTACAAATAATCATATCCCAAAGGGCAAAGTGCAGTCTGTATGGGTAGGAAGCCTGGTGCTGTGAAATAAACAGGGCAAAAATGTTCACTCATATTGATCAAAGTGTGCATTAGAGATGGCAGGAATTTACTGGAAACCATACACAGGAGTTGTAATATATTTTACCATCTGTCACCGTGCCCGAGGGTCAAGAGAACAAGTCCCAGCAGGAGCTGTTGGAGCTCAGTACCATTTTTTTCCCTCCCTTCAAGGCCAATAGCAAGGTCAGCCACTAGTGGAATCTCTGGGTGGCTGTCAGAGCCCAGGTGCTGTGTCCCCTTGGGGAAGCAGGGAAGGACGTGGCTGACTCACTCCTGCCACGCCAGGCAGCCTGCACTGGGGACAACTCTGAGGTCACTGCCACTTCAAAGACACCCTCCAAACCCCCAGGCCTTAGCCTAGGGCTGGGATGGGGCACACATCTGAGCCAGTGCCTCTTCAGAGCCCCATGCAGGGACACCAGCTCAGGCCTCCAAGTGCAGACACCATTCTGTGGCTGCACAACACCTCCAGCCCCTTAATCCTAATTCCAAATTGGTCACAATTTCACTCAGATTACATTGCTGGAGTAAAGAATGCCCAAGAATGGTTGTCCATTCCTATTAATGGGATAGGCAGCTCGTTTCACTCTGGCTGGGGATTCTTTCTGACCTTAGGGTAAGGTTTTTATCTTGACTGTGTATCTAGAAAACCCCTGACACCACAAGTTCCCAGGAGAGATTTTGGGCTTTTTCTGCATTACCACTCTAGTCAAGCTGAATTTTTACATTAAATTAGAATTTTAAGTGAAATGCCCCTACCTGCTCCAGGATATATTCCCAGAGATCTTCTGCATCTCACCAAGTATGGCCAGCAAGAGAGATGACTTACCACAGCCCACCTGTCCTACAATCATTGTTAGCTGACCTGTCAGGGGGGAAGGAATACATAACATGATGATTTACCAAATAACTATGGAAAAACATCTTATTCTGTTTATCTGATGTAATTTTGTACCTTGAGGGATTCGGATATCAATATTGGACAATGCTGGAGGACCTTCAGGTGTCCAAGTGAAAAATCCATTTGTGATCTATATACCAAGACAGAGAGAAAAGATAAACAGAAATCCAGATTTAGAGCTCACTTTTTTTCCCCAACATCAGAGACACTTCTTTTTTCATTACACAGGAATAGAGTTAGCCTTTGCCCAATGCAGGAAATGGATCTTCAAGTGACTGACTCTGTAAAGGACTGTACTTTGATGGGCAGAAACCTCTGAACTCAAACAAGCACTATTAGACTATTATAAAATTATTGAGAATTCATGAGGGGAAAAAAGTTGCCATTTAGAGTTTCTCTTGTTCTGTTGTTTGTAAGGTGGGTACATGTAATAAGTGAGATGATTACAACACAATTAAATTACTTCCATGCCCAGTTTGCTCTCTGCAGAGCCCTGAATGTCACTGGAGACACAGTGCAGTTTACACAGTAATTACACCATCCAAATTCCCAGCAGACCTGCAGAACCTTCCATGAAATTCGATGCTGCTGCCCATTACAGCATTTTCCTTTGAATTTCTGACACGATTCTCAGATAATCTAGGTTATCCTAGACAGAGAAATTGTTTCATTGGAAAAGACTAAAACCAGGAAACAAAGCCTGTTCAGACTTTAAATGGAGATTTCCATGGATACTATGAGAAACAAGGAATGGGAGACAATTTTAAAAGGCCTACATTTATACAGGACCCCCTTCTCTCACTTTTTCAGAGCCACTACAGCCTTCAGCTATGCAAGTAACAACAATTTTTCATCTAAGAAGGGTGGAAGGGGACACTTTGTCACACCCTTGAGAAAAACTGATACTCCCATCTTGAGCAAAAGCGAGCGTGGTGTCCTCCCTGTGGGGTCCCAAAGGCAGCCAGAGGATCCTCTCCCAGCTGATGTCCCTCCCTGGGCAATGACAGGCAGCACTTGCACCAATTCCCTGACCCAGGGGCCACTGGTGACA
Organism: Leptocoma aspasia; assembly: GCA_013399835.1. Taxonomy (NCBI): domain Eukaryota; kingdom Metazoa; phylum Chordata; class Aves; order Passeriformes; family Nectariniidae; genus Leptocoma; species Leptocoma aspasia. The sequence goes on from VXAX01004763.1 coordinate 1,475,686, forward strand.
CTGCTGGTGTCAGCAGATGGAGCCAAAGATTATATTATAATAACAATAATACTATTATTATCATCCCTGGGGATGGCTTTCTGTTGAAGCCTTACAGAGATTACTCTCCTCTGTGACACTGTTGTCACTCCAGGCAGTCTTTTGACCCAACATTGCCCCCAAAACCCTCTTTCAAATATTCCTCTTATTTTCCTGGGAGTCTGTTCAAGAAGAATCCTGCACCAATTCATAAAAAAAACCTTAAAGCAAAGTTGTCCTACTTAGTCCCATGAAACGGAATTATTCATCTTCTTTTGCTGGAAATGCAAATGTATTAGCAGACTTGCTAAATAAACAGCTTCATCACTATAACAACCATCAGGATTTTTATTACTTCTGGCCATTTCCACAGCAAATCAAGAGCATCAGTCTTCAAAGTGGCATGGGTAATGGTAATTTTTTTCCTTCGGACAAGTTAGGTCTTTGGGAGTTTTTAATTTCATCTGGGGAAAGGCTACTAGGAACTCCAAAGCAGGAAGGGAATTATTTTGGGAACATCTAGAACAAATTCTCTTTGATTTTCATCAACCCATTATTCTACAGAGACCCTGGAACTGGAAGAAAGAGTCTGGCATACATAAAAGGTTGGGTCAGACAATCTTTCGAGGTTCCTTCCAACCTTGGCTGTTCTGAGTCCAAACTTTTGCACCTGAGAACAGAGCTAGTGACTTAAACACTTGAAATAGCAAATGGCTGGGTGAAATCTAGAGGAATAATTGCAACTAATCATAACCTAGAGATTAGTAGTTAACTCTTAAAAAGGAAGACAGATACAAGAAAGGTGGAGGTTAATCTCTGACAAGTGCACAAGTGTCTGACAGTTCACACCAAACGCTGGTTCTTGAACTTGAAATCAGAGTACAAAAGTGACTATTAGTGAGCTAATATAAGTGTTATTAGAGTGACCTTCATATCACCTTTACACAAAAATCATCTGCTTCTGTGATGTTAATGGGTCTTCTCATGTGAGAGCTGTAATTGTTCCAGTCCTCCCTGGCAGGCCTCTTGCGGTTCACAACCTTGAGTGGCTGTGCAAAAGCAGAGAGACAGAAATCAGCAGCAGCAAAACGTCCTAAACCCTGGCAACCACAGGGTGAACGATGCAATTCAGGGTATTAAATGAGGGGTTTTGCCATTGCAAGAAATAGTCAGTAGGAAATGGAGAAGTGAAACATTTATTCTGGGTACAAGCGACTGCGGCCACTTCAGTGGCAATGAGACAGCTCTACTCACCACTGCTTGGTACTTGCTGTGATTGTCTGCACTTCTTAGCTCTGAAGATTTATCATGCTCTTCTCCAATTTCTTCACTTGACAGGAATTCACTCAATTTCTGCACACTGAAAGGGAAAAAGCCCCACAATGACACCTCAACCTTGGAGGTAAAACTTTAGTTCACTGCAATGTTTATTACAGAGCATCCCTTCTGGTACTTCAGCTGCTGTCTGCTGCACAGTTTGTTTGTTCTTGTTTTGTTACAGGTGTATGAAAATGTGCAATGGGAAGTTACTCAAGGAAGCTTTCAGAACCTGTCCTGTTGCCTGTTAACAGTGATATTTTAACAGTTTGTGCAGATGTTCCTCAAGCCTTGTCTCTCCTGACACCACCAGAGAGATCTCACACAAAGGTTTGTTCAGGCATTTGGTGGGACACAGAGGGGCTACAACAGTGGCTTGTTTTGAAGCCACTCACCCAAGCAGAATTAATGTCATTTATGCTGATCAAGCGTGGCCCAGTCAGTCCTACTGAACACTCTTATAAAAGCTGTACACTGTGAGCCAAATTCAACCAGCTAAGGTGAAATATGATCTGAATAAGGTAACTAGATAAAGGAATATACCTTAACAGAATAATATTCAATAGATTAGATATAAAAGGAATCCTGACAACCAGCAACAAAGAAGCCATAAAATTTTCACTAGCTGCTTGAAGATTTAATTAGCTAAGAGATAATGTGCCTTTATTAAGACATTTAACAGATCAGGGCATCAATTTTATCTCTGTACCTGACTTTATAAAACATATGCCTAATCTACTCACAGAGACAGCAAATGAAATTTGTGAAAGAATTGGATTGAATCATGAACTCAACATCAAAGGAGCTCAATTAGCTGGAAATAAGTTAACTATCAGTGTTCAAAATGATTAAGTGCCAGAAGGCCTAAAAATAAGTTTATGGACAAGAGCTGAGAAAATTGATTTCAATGTTTAGCCTTAGGCTAACTGGGGAGAAAGAGGAAAAACAATGAAGCATTGTGACAGGTGGTGATCTGTTAGCATGCCAGTCTTACAAAATAAAATACACCTGCCAAGATTTATTTTGCATTTCACTACCAGGGATTTCTTCTTTAGGAGGAGACTTAGTTCCTTCTAAGAAGCTTGTGAGATCCCCCAGTGATGCCAGAACATTGTTGGATCCAGGCATTGCAGCACTGCCTGAGGCAGACTCCCTGCACAGCTAACACTCGACCTGCAAGCAGAGATCAAAGTCACCCAGGGAATGACTCCCTAGGACAGAACAGGTTCTAGGGTTTTTCTGTCAGCCTGCCTGATTGCTGATGGCAGCTGGGGACTGGGATCAGTGCATCTCTTAGTAGATTCAGTGGAGGGAATCTAGCTAGAGCAGGTACTACAATCTAAACAAACAAAAAAAAAAAAAAAGGGGGGGGAANAGAAGGAATACTACTTAGAGCAGGTGCTAAAAACAAAAAAAAAAAAAAAAAAAAAAAAAGGGGGGAGAATAACTATTTGGGGTGGGATAAGAGGAATAATAATTAATTCAGGATCAATTTTGATCCTTCTAATCACTTCCTTTTATCTCAAAGGAAGTGATTAGAAGCTCCATTGCTAGAAATATTAATATCTATTTGCACAAAGCTCTGGGAAACAGGCCTAGGAGTCTTACCCTTTTTGTTCAGTGAACCAAACATTTAAAAGAAGATTTCAAATGTCTTTAAATGGACCAAATGATGGTTTAGATGCTGCCTATATGGATTTGATATGCAGTTGCACCTATATTCTCTGCATGAAAATTACACTGATATTTGAGAAATTGCTCTGAAGATAGAAGGAACAGACAGAGAAGTCCCCCATGTATCTGCTCCAGGGTCTAGAGGGGGAGGAAGAGAAGACAGCAAACATTCTCAGACCATGCACATCCAAACAAGAGTGTGTCTCTATTAAGCCATCCAACAATTTGATTTTATTCTCCAGTTGTGCATCCAGGGGTCTGTACTCTCTGCAAACCCCTGCCCAATGCTCTGCATAATTCTGGAATTACTGCTCCTGAGGCAATTACTGAAGAAACACAGTAGGGCTGTGAGAAAATCCTGTGTTAGAGGCAACAGCTCTTATTTTAGGATGCCAGACTGTTCTAAACTCCTAAAGAACAGAAAAAGGACGTTCTCTGCAGAGCTCTTGCTGACAGCACAATTCCAGTATTCCAATATCTCCACAGGGGAACTTATTTTTAAGCCACAGAAAGGACATATTGATTAAAACAGGGTTATTTGCACAGCTGACTGGAAAGATGGTTTGATATTAAACCCAGTAAGAGACATAATGCCACTCTTGCTGCTCAGCCTTTGCTGATTGAAAATGGCACACTGCACCCTTTGTCCCTGAGGACTCACATTGAAGAAACACACCCATTGGCTCCTCAGTTTTAATTCTCAGTGGCAGAAACACTCCACATATTAAAAAAACCCCAAAGCACCACTGTACAAAGAGGTACAGGAATCTGTCACCTTCCTAAAGACTTGGCACAGTTGCCCCCCTCAGAAGCAGACACCCAAGCCCATAACTTGGAACATTTTCAGGGGTCCTACATGGAACAGAAGCTTTAAATCTGTCAATCACACAGTGGTTCTGAGTGTGTCAATGCCAATCCATGGGGATGCTTTGCAACTGGGCACATGTGTAACAATTAAAGACCCTGACAGGGTTATTGATCAATATTATTGTCCTTGATAGCATCAAAGGCTGTAGCCAATGCTAACAGAGCAGGGTTTGTGAGAAGCAAAGCCAGCAGCACTCTTACTTTACTTCCTTTACATGCTGGTTTCACTGCTGGATCACCTGCTGCACCACTGGCACTCCAGGAGAAGCTGTCTTTGCACACCTGCTGAAACCAGTTAGCCTAAAAAAGCTGAAATACAACTTTGCCAAGTTAGGCCACCTTCACCTGACTTACCAGCAGGAAGGTGTAACAGCAGCAGCAAGCAAACAAGAGCTGTGCCCAGCTGGTGCAAACTCCACTGCCTGCTTTTTAACATTCACTAAACTATTTAAGCAAGCACATCTCTGCATGGCTTGAAAATATCTGGCTTCCAAAAAAAATATCATGCTTCCAAAATATTCCTCTGAAGGGTGAGGCGCTCTATCGTCGTGGTCCATGCGTTGAAGAAAAGACTCTTGATGACAATATCAGAAGGCTAGTATGATTTATTAAAATGACTCTATAATTTTAGTATTTTTCTATATCTGCTCAGCAGAGAGCATTCTCCATGCTCCTGCTGCTGCTTCATCCAGGGAATGTCCTGAATGCTTACAATATCAGAAAGATTACAGTCCTTCAGCTCCTTCTCCCACTCCCAAGGAGGAGAGCTGAGGAATTCTAAAATGTCTTTGAAGAACACCAGATATTTGTTTACAGAAAGCTTATACAGAGTAAAAGAACAGCAAAAGGATGTTCTCCCATGGGAAAATAGATCAGAAGGCTTACACACAGAGAAACTTATAATATGTTCATAGCAACAGCACTCCAGAGAGAGCAGCACCACCAGCACTATGGAGCAATGCACTCTGGAGCAGACACCCAGGAAGGCAAGGATGATGCCTTCAAACAGAGTTTGATTCCTGCCTGCACCACAAATGGCAGGGCAACAGCCTGCCAACAAGAAGGTCTCTCCAGAAAAACCCATGAAGAGCTCCCAGCTAGCAACAATTAATACTTGGCTGATACTAATCGCTCTCAAACTGCTCCTGTGGCATTAACAGGCACAATTCATTTGCACAGAAATCCTCAGACAAGCCAAAATAAAAGCCTGTTGGTAGTAGGCAGTGTCAGTCTGGGCTCCCAGGCACTTTGCTGGCTGTAATCTCTGCATGACAATTTGCCATGGCTCTAGGGACTACCAGAGTGGCTGCCAAACATTTCCTGCCAGCTGCTGATGCTCTCAGATTTCACACTCCTTAGGAGAGAGCTGTGACTTTGCACTGTCAGGGAATTTTCAAACCCTGAAGGCAATCTCAGCCTCCTGCTGCAGCCTCCCTCCCATCTCCAGAGCAACACAAAGGCACTTAGGCAAGGGCTGGTGGCCAGTATCTGTCCCATAGTTTAAATCAGCTTGTCAGACAGCTTCACTGGAGGTCATAAAGTTGTCCTAATAAAGAAGGAAGTCCAAATTCTGCTTCCCCTATCAGTCAGGTAGAGTCACACTGCACATGAAAAAGTATTAGGAGGTTTTTACACTAATCTGTTGATACTCGAAATCTCCAGTGAAACAGCAATTCTACTGGTTGTTATTGGATTAGCTTTTGGACACCCAAGCTACTGTGTTCATCAGAAAGTAAAAATTCATCAAGGCTGGATGAAACATTTAGTCATTAACTTACTGTGACTCTTAGAAGTGATTTTTAAGTTTTTTTTGTTTGCTTGTGTCAGTCTAACTCTGCCCCAAAAGGCAGCAGCTGAAAAACAACAGATACATGCTGAAACACACGTCCTTCTGTGATTACCTTTTACCCTTCTACATGTTTGATGGAGGGGAAAAAATGTTGGGAAGCAGTTTACAAGAACAGATAAATAATCACCATGCTATTCTAAACTTGAAATTGTAAAGTGAGCAATGGACACATTCTCAGAAACTGGGTAGGTGGTAGGTATGAATTTTAACAGTTCTCACCTTACTAATGCTTTGACAGTGGATCTGACCACACTTGAGAGCAGGAACAATGGAGACACAAGGATATGGAACAGGGAGAGGGAGGCAAATGCCACTGATGGGGAGAAGTCAGCCTTTCTTGTCAGATGGGCATGGACAACAAATGTCTGCAAAGAGACAAACAACACCATCAGTGCTTTGCCATCAAGAAGGAAACAGACCTCATTTTTCACAAGGATTTCATTTACAGAACCTTAATTCATACTCTCTTGGCAGTTTGGGGGAGTGCTGCATGCTCTGGGCTGCTTCTGGTCCCCAAAGGCAAGTGGGCATTTTCCATTCTCTCCCAGAGGAACTGCAACGTGTAGCAGGTTTGCATCCTGTTCTCCTCCTTCCCCAGTTCCACACCACTCATACTTGAAGATGCAGTTGTAATGAACACTATTTAAAAAGTCCATACTTACTGTAAGTACAGCTGCAATTGGTATTGCTGCATTCATAAAGACTGTGAAGGAAAACACGTAGGAACATTTAGAAACAATTTCCATTCAGACATGTTAAATGCTAAAATACTACTAGCACTGCTTTACAATGGTGTTTTCTTCACTCTTACCCTGCCTGTCTGTCCTCTCTAGCACGATCTGAGGATATTATTTCATCATCACCTTTTCATTTTGACCTTCACTCAGCTTTATATCATGTCAGTAAATTACACAGAAAAAGAATATAGACTCTAGAGCTAAAATAGAACTCAGGCATCAGTACAGGTGCAACAGAAAAAGGCTAGACACTGCTTTTGTGTTTAAACTGTGCCTGTCCTTTTATTCTCTCAGATATAGAAACGTTCGAACAGCAAAAGCTCTCCCCGGTTACTTCCTCTGAAAGTCAAGTGTCATTGTTTGACTCCTCTGGTTGACTCTTTGGTCATCCTTTTCTCAGCATAAACCCCTCAAGGACTCCATATAGTGTCAGATATTTCTCTTGCCTACGTTTAGATGACCCTTAATGAATCCTCTAACATATTCCTAAATTCTGTACTCATGCTTATATAAAATAGCTGAGTTATTGCACGTAGCTCTAATTCCTCGTCAGAGAGGAGAACTTAAAAATATGTTAGTGTGTGCAATCACAAAATAAAAGCTTAGGCTTTGAAAGGCTAACATGCATTAAAGTCTAGAAATGCACAGTTTACACCTCAACCCCAGAAAGAAAAAAAAAAAACCAACATATTTTTCTGAGCAGCTCAGTCCTTCTGGGTGCCATGAAATCCTTGTGCCTTGGAGACTGCTGCAGTGCCTGGGTTTGTTTCTAGGATGAACCTGCTGAGAGAACCCAGCAGAGCTGACCAGCTTCCCAGGGAAGGATCCTGCTCTCCTCCTGCCCACAGCACAAGATCATACCTGCCAAACAGGGAGCTGGATGGAATAAATGTCCCGTGGGGCTGGCAAAGCTTGCTGCAGTTAAGACATCTAAACTACTTGGTGGCTCCCAAGAAGCTGATCTGAATTTTGCTATTTTGTGAGATCACTAGTACATATACAAGGACTTCAAACTTCTCCTAACCAAGCATATAGGAGCCATTGGAATTTGGGGGTTGCTTTCCTTTTTTTTAATTTTTTTTTTTCAATTATGCGAGCCTCCAGAACAACAAAATGTTTTCTAAAGTAACTCTATTTTGCAGCTAAGACTTTATGTTTAATTAGTTTTAGTCAAAAGGACTTTGTTATTGGAAAAAGGTGGACTAAAAACTGGGAAAAAATGTTCAGTTGTTCTGGGTATTTTAGTAACAGTAACTACTGTTATTTTCCTGTGAGAATGCCTGGAGTTATTTCACTTCTGACAGATTAGGCAAAAAATCACAGAAGTAGGAAAACCACTCCTTTCCTTCTCTGTCTTTCCTGAGTTTTTATGTACAGTAAATCCTGTAAAGATGTCACCCAACTCTGATCCTTTCATTAAAATACCGGAAGAGGTAATTTCTCTAATAGCTCTTTTACCACACATGAACAATCCCATATAGCCTGGATCCTGGCACACGAGATCCAATTTCCATGTGGTCTTGAAATGGAATTTTCTTGTAGTCTAGCCAACACTGCCTGAAACTTGCAGGTATATTTTCTGTAATCCAATGCAAGTCTATTCCTTATGAATAAAATAACTCCAAGCACATTCTTTATTTCTGTTAATAGCTATGTGTTACTTAGAAAAGAATTCCAGAGTCTATTCAACACTCTGTTAAAAGAACTACATATAAAAATCTCTTCTTTGCTTCAATAGTGTTCTAGCATCTGTCTGCCTTCCTCTAGATCACAAACACATAAAATCATGGTCCCCTAATGCCTTTTAATTTCTTTTTTCCTAAAGGAAGTAAATAATGTGTTCACTACAAGATTAGCTAACATGTTTTGGGCTGATCATGCCTTTCATTCTAATTATACTTAAGGTAAAAGAGCAAATTCCCCTGTATTTATATTCCCTTTTTAGTCTGCAAGGTTTGCAAAGATAAGTGTGATTTCTGCTGAAGTCTGAAAGTGTAAGGAACTCCTAGGATGAAACAACAAGAGCCTCTATAAGCCAAAATTATAAGCAGCATCAACACAAATCTGCACTGCTTTACCCCAAGCTGAGAAGCTCTCTCCTGTGTCTTGCACATAGCTGAATATCACACATAATACACAGAAAATAAGAATGCAACTGCAAACTTGGAGTGTTTCAAGGAGCATCAGTAAATATTTAAAGTCTTTCTAATAACACAATTTCTTACGACATTGCTTCACAGAACAATCAGTGCCCCTGGGATGAATACACTTTTTCCTAGCTGTTGCAAATGACTCTGTGAGGATTTAAAATCCAGTAAGCCTTCACAGCCCTACGGCTGAACCCTTGGCCCCGACTATAAATAGATTTTAATGCCACATGAAGCACTGCAGACAAAAGGAATCCGTCTATGTTGATCTGGGAGTAAGACAGAGTTTCTGGTCTCACAGCCAGCAGCTCAATTCTGTTTTATGTCAAAGCAGAAACTCTTCTCCAAGCCCACAGTGCTTAGGATTGCCAGAGAGAAATTCTGGCCTCAGAAGACAATGAATACCTCAATTTAATGGCAATTAAATTCAGTGGGATCATGATCTTTCCCTTAGAGTACATTACCTATGTGATCATAAGAACTAGGCTTCCTTATTATCCCAGGAGATATTTGTACAGGTACCTAGTAGTGCTCAAAAACTTCTGCTAAAATTTTCCATTTCATTAATATCTCACAAATTATATATTCTTCGGTGTGACTTTACTAATTACTTCTAAAATATTACAGTAGCAATTACATAGGTATTGCATATAATCTCCTCAAATACAGAGTTCAATTTGCTGTAGGTCTTTTTAAAAGTACAATAAAGTCTTAGAGCAGCTTGAAAAATAACAGGAGAGGAAAGACTGGATACAGAATGATGAAATTGCCAAAATGCTCGTATTTTTCTTTCCAGGATATAGAAATGGTTTTAAGAATCACTTATTTTAACAAGAAATCCGAGTTTTGAGTAAGAACATGTTTGAATTGTGCAAAATGCAGAAAAAACCCTCAACAAATAAATTTCAACATCAGCTTCCTCTTGAATGCTGTGTTCTAGAAGAGAGTATTGCTGGCTAAATATTGTCTGCAAAACATTTGTCCCTTGAAAGCTTTTGTGCAGAAAAAGTCAATTATTTGAAGCACTCGATTTCTCTTTTAGGCATATTTCCCATACAAGGAAAGTAGAAAAAGCAAAGTTCTACTGAATTAAAAGGAGGCTCTGACTAGATGGAAAGTGAGGAGCACAGACCAGAGCCTAAAGCTCTGAAATAATCTCGACAGAGAAATGGTAAACTCATTAGTAGCTAATAATTCAGCAGCACTTAGCTGAGCAGTGGATTATGGTGAAGGAACAGACTCACTGGATATGGAGGTATAAAGGGCAAAAGACTTGAGGCTGGTCATTTCTTTTTGTCTGGTTTCCTCCACGCTGCTGTGGAAGATGTGCTCCCAAGCATAGAGTTTCAGCAGCTTAATGCCCCGCAGCATCTCATTTGTCTTCTTCAGCCTCTCGTTGGAGTACTCCTGCAACATTTACACACACGTTTACCTGAAGAGCACAATAAATGCACGTTCCCCCAGCATCAGGATGACACAAAAAATTCTAAGCAGCCCCCTTGCACAGTGCAGACATTTCCATGGCAAACAGCACTGCTCCCATCTGCAGGAATTTCTAGGTGACACTGACTGTATGACTGGATGCTGCAAGAATTTATTTCTGGAATAGATTCCCACATTTCTGGAAGGGTGCATGCTGTTGATGGGAAGGAATTCCTCTGCACACAGGAAGATGCACAAATAACTCTCATCACTACCCATGATCTGTGGTGGAAGAGATTCCAGCAAGCTCTGTCTCCATTACAAGCTCCTGTGGCTTCCTTGGCAGTGCAACAGTTGCTGAAAAGGGGAATGATGTTCAGAGCAGCTGGGCATGGGAATGCCAGTGAAGCAAAGAAATATTTTCAGCAGAGATGCAGGTGATCCAAATTACAGACAAGCCAAATGAGGGATCAGGGAACAGCTTGTGACTTAGCAGACCTCCAAGCTCCCCAGCTAAGGCACACACCGTGGGAGCTAGGACTGCATGGAGTTTGCTTAAATAAATCTGTTTGATGGATTTCCACATCTGGGGCCCACGTTTGGATGCAGCATTCCTACTTCCTTTCCCCCTGGACAGCTTGCCCTGCACAACTCACTTATTTGTGCACTGCCCAGAGCTGCTTCAGTCAATGACTACTGACCATCTGTATTTGTAAGTTAGAAGGCTTTTAAGTTTCTTTTGCTCTTAGGGAACCATACTTGCTGAAAAATATCATCTCCAAAAAATATGTATTTACTGCCTACACTTACAATCTCACATTCTTGAACACCGTGAAATGTTTGAGAAGCAATTCTGGGTCAACATCCATGGTTAGCTTTGTAATTCCAAGCACAGACCAATGCATAATTCCCAGATATGACATTCAGATCACAAAGGAGTTTGAAGACACTTACCAACGTGCTTCGCTGGGCCTGGGAGAGTTTTGTTGCTACAAAGTACTGAACAGGGGCCAGGACAATGATTACTGCTGCTCCAATTAAGGCACTGATCCCAAGAAGGTAGTAGAGCAGAAGAACTCCTACAATTATCTGTTGGGATAAAAGGGAGGTGGCAAGGCAAAGATCTTGGCTTCACTTGGGGCACGCAGCACAGAGAGCAATTTCAGGGTGAGGGACAATGTCCAACCCATGGCAGCTGCAGCTGGAGCCACCCCAAATGTCACAGGCTCAGCACTGCTGGCACAGCCAGTGTGATCACTCAGGGCTTCTCTCAGAGACCCACACACCCACCTCTGTATTTCTGCACTCTCTGTATTTCTGTTTCTCTATTTCTCCCCATTATGCACAGTAAGAGAAAGTTTTACAGGTTTGTGTAGCTTCTGTTATTTAACTCTCGAAACTATTTAAAAGAACTTTATTTAAAAAGAAATAAATTTTAGAAAAACACCTTTAAATAAAATCTAATTTTAAAATACTTCCAAATAACACACTATACCACTGAGAACACTCACCTCAGATAATCTCTGACATAAACTGGCAAGATTTTTAATGCTTTAAAGATCTACAGTGCCAGGCAGACAATTACTTTTAAAAACGGGTTAGAGAAACAGTATCAAAGCAAAAAAGCTTTGTCTTTGGATAAGTAAGAACTCTAGAAGAAAGCCACAGTCTGGATGGAGAGGGTTTACTGTAAGCAGCTCAATAAACACAAACAATATATACAAGCTACCAAAGTTAATTATCACCATTGTAATGACTGACTCCTGAACCATCTGCCACATTGACAGTCTAAGCATTTAAAAGTGTAAGCTGATAAATCAGCCAGAAGACACAGGGATAGAAAGTTAATTTCATACATAATTTCCCTTAATTAAAAAAAACCCCAATAATTGGAAATTTCCTTGAAGTATTATCTACTACTCTTGACATGTTTGTACACTCTCATAACCTTCACAGAATCAGTCTCCTATCATTTCAAAGCTCAATAGTCACGTGCCTATTTCCACACACTTATAGGAATTGGCTGTTTACATGAAAAAAAGGAGTTTGTAGTTTCCACATTTCCATCAATTTAAAGCACAGAGAGAAAAAAAAATGTTTTTTTCTTTTTAGGAACCCTCTGATGCCTCTCTACAGCTGAACTAAATTAAAACACGGCTCTCAAAATGAGCCACAATATTGACTAAGAAAATATGCACTGACATGAAAGTAAAATCCCATTGTATATGCACCACGAATCTTGTAAGAGGCAAGGTTAAATTGCAAACTAAAAAAAACTTTCAGTGATGAGTAAGTGAGCAATGTGCTTCCACCTGAAGTCAGGAAATTAATGAGTGTCTGGAGCCAAAAAAGCCACACAATGCCTCTGCCAGATACCCCAGTCAGAGCTCTCCTCCACAGCACAAAATGGTCTTTACAGATCAAGATTTCATCTGCTTCACCACGGGCAGATGCTGTGGGCACCCAAAATACAGGAAAGCACAGGGAGGAATACAGGAATATACAGGATATATACAAAATATAGACGATATATACAAAATATACAGGAAAACACAGGGAGGAGCCACTGCAGAGCCCTGCCTCCCTGTTTTCCTGCTGTCCCTCACTCCTTGTCAGGGACATGATGGGACCACCTGGCTCTGGAAGGAGAGCATCAGCTTCTCCCCCAGACGAGGACAAAGCTGTCCCAGCTCCATCCTCAGGGAGTCACTTGCTCACACCTGCTTTTCCAACCCTCATCCTGGCTACTGAGAGAATAAAAATCCCACGTTTCCAATAGGTTAAAAATGATCCCATTTTCATCTTTTTATAATGTGGTAACACAGACAAACTTTTGAAATACGTTCAGCATGTATGGGGAAAAAAAAGTGAAGAATTGTATCTGAAAAGAGCTGAAATCTTACTGAACATAATTCTATATCACATCACAAAGCATGGAGTCAAGAATAAAGAGTACACAGATAAAATCTGAGCTCTGGGGGACAGTATCTGGCAGATGGGAAGGCTCTCATTAATATTCCTGAGAAGGCAAAAATAGTATTTTTTAAAAAAGCCTGTGTAATGAAACACTGCTTCTCTTTCATCACAATCCCAAAGCTTTCTTCTGCCAGAGATAAATATCAGGAGTGAAAAGCTCACCAATAGCTCTGGTTATTTTGTCTTGATTATTTACTGAGGATGGCAAATACTTTCAGCCAGAAACTTTTTTGTGGGCAGTTTTGAAAGAGACAAATGTCCTTTCATTACAAGTGTAAGCTATCCCTACCAATGAGCCAGAGATATGAGAATACAGGATTTTTTAATAACCACAATGAAATCAAACAAGAGTGTTTATAAAATGGAGGCATGGGGGGAAGGCCTTTATAAGGTCTTATTTTGCTCCCAGGGTTTGAGCCAAATCTAGATGAGGGCATCTTTCAACTGATTGGCATCCCTGGGCCTCCTCTCATGGATTTCAGTAACACTCAAACAGTACCATCAAACAATGATAAAGCTCCCATTGATTCCAGCCAGAGCAAAGATGGGGCTCAAATTATCTGGACTGTATAGGAAACCTACTTGTCATGAATGGCTGTCACAAAATCTACAGCAGATGCTGAAATGCTGATGGCTAGACTAAGAGCTACAAAACAATTAAAAACCTGTTTTAACTAATAATGGATTTTGTGCAGTGTAGTATCAGCCGTCTTTCAAGCAGGCAGTAATTGTTTTCACTGCCTCATAAAACAAGGTACTGAAGGAAGGCTGTGGAGAAATGTTTTGAAGCAGCCTCTGTGGCCAAGTGGCTCACTGATTTTGGCCAGGAGTGCACCACCCACAAGCCAGGAGCACGCTCCAGCACCGATCATCCTCATCTGCTGAGGAGCACCACAGGGGGAATTTTGATGCAAATATAATTGTATTTTCTGCAGTGTCAGGAAGCCTTTATGAGTCTGTGGCTTCTGGCCCATTAGAGCAAAATGTTTAGTTAGAGAATATGCAATGGAATTGGATTAATTCTCAGTTGCACTAAAGCGCTCTCTAGGCTGAGCTGCCAGACAGCTCTTAGAAAATAAGTGTACATGAAATTGGTAGCTTGTACATAGCTTGTCTATAATAATTGATACCCTAGACATTATCATTGAGGGGGTGGACTCTCCTTAACGCTCCATAGCTTTTTAGCAACATCATTTTAGCAGTCTACAATCACTGACTTCCAACTGTGCTTCCCATAAAAGGAATAAAAATACCCCGATATCCAAATTATTACCAACAAACTGCCAATATGTAACCATATCTGATATGATGTTTCTTCTCAATTTATTTTCATTATAATTTTCCTCTCTTTTGCAATTAGACATCAATATTAGGACATATTCCTGGATGATTTTTTTCCTCCCCACTTTAAAATAATCTGATTCCCATTTTTCCTCCCCCACCCATAATTTCAGGGAAACCATGCCAAAAAATCGGTCAAGTTGCTTTCTGAAAAATTCCAGATGCTAGCTGCTATATCCATCACCCTCCCTTAATTCTAGAAAGCCAAACGTTTTAAACTCCCATACAAGTTCCTCCAGAGTAGATCAGAAAAGCTCCTCCACACCTCATTGTGCAAGAGTACCTGCACTGGAAGAGAAAAATGCATTTATGCTGCATGAATGCAACCACACTGTGATCTAAACAGGGCCACAACCACCTTAAATCTTAATATTTTAACAGGCATGGTTTTGTACACCTGCCCCATGTAGAAAGCACAGTTAGAAGAAGCCATCAGTGAGTAAACTGCTGGTGGTTTACACCTTAACATGCTCACTGCCCTGCTCTGAGGCTTGGCACAAGTCTCGTGGAGCTAGCAGGAGTTTTGTCAGAGATTCAGGCAGATTACTTCTTCCTCCACGTCCTACTGCAGCCTCAGAAGCAATCTGCCCCCACCATCAGAGACACTGAAAAATCTGTGGTAACACAGCAGGTTTCAAACATGTGGCAAAATGGTGAAGAATCAGAGTGCCTCAGGAGCACACTTACTGGTTTTTCAGAGAATGAATACTCCCCAAGACTGAGACTACAGAAGAGGATACAAGATTAATTCAAAGACTCACCATAACTGACAATAAAAAAGAACCTGCACTGCCCCCCCCCACCCCCCCAAGTATTTTCTTCAGTGAGGGGAAA
>VXAX01004768.1:0-90969 GCA_013399835.1 Leptocoma aspasia
ATATATATAAAATATATAAATAAGTGAAAAAAGTTTTGTGCTGGGGTCAGTGTGGAGGCTGAAATGTTTTTAGCCACACACACACTTCCTCCTGGCGATGTATAAATGCCCACTCACTAACACTACAAGGAATTTTAGACAGAGTTGTATTTATCCCAAAGATTTTGGAGGTTTCTTGGTAACAGTAGCACCAGCCAGCAAACAGGCTGCCACAGCAGGACAAAAACCAACTCTAAAACTTCCTGCCAGGAATTATTTCTACAGTTAAAACAGTAGAAAATACCCAGCAAGCCCCTAGGGGGGGGCAACACCTGCCAGACTGTAGCCATGGGCCCACATGCACACCACAACAAAGCAACCCAGGCCTCAGCTGCACCTTTTTACACACAGGAGGGGGTGAAATGCAAATCTGCTTCTCCTTGCTCCAAGATGAGTAAAAAGCTCCAAGCCTGGAGCCACAGTATGTTTGATCTTAACAAGCCCTGACAGGTGCTCCCTGGTTAATGCAGCTTTGTTTTCCACATCCTCTGCCCTCCCCATTTCCCCCCCAGGCTGTGTTTCCCAGGGCCTGATATTGGGCCACAGAAGTGCACAGCCAGAAGTGCATTCCTTGTGGGTACCAAGGAAATGCAGGGAGAGGCCTCTGGGAAGGTACTTGGAAAGATCATGGAATCATGGAATATGCTGAGCTGGAAGGGACCCATCAGGATCATTGAGTCCAACTCCTGGCCCTGCCCAGGACACCCCAACAATCCCACCCTGTGACTCAGAGCGGTGTCCAAATGCTCCTGGAGCTCTGGCAGCCTTGGGGCTGTGACCATTCCCTGGGGAGCCTGGGCAGTGCCCAACCTCCCTCTGGGGGAAGAACATTGGAAGATCCAACCCAAATCTCCCCTGACACAGTTCCCTGTCATTTCCTCAAGTCCTGTCCTGGTCACGAGAGTGAAGAGATCAGTGTCTGGCCCTCTGCTTCCCCTTGAGAGGATGCTGAAGGCATGGAATCACGTAATGGTTTGGGTTGAAAGGAACCTTAAAGATCATCTTGTCCCACTCCCCTGCCTCTAGATCGGGGTGCTCCAAGCCTAGTCCAGCCTGACGTGGAACACTTCCAGAGAGGGGGCATCCACAAGATTTAATGTTCATCAGGCATAGAAAGATTTCATGTTCATCAGGAATAGAAAATAACAACAGGAAAACTTCCCTTACTCTGTTCTAGGCTGGGTGAGCATCATTTAGGGGCAAAGGCCCAAAATGACAACTCTGATCATCAAAATCCATGACTTTGGGAAAAAAACACTCCGACAGTGCCCAGGTGGATGCCCAGGCTCCCCACCCCAGCTGCTCAAGTGCATCCTGCATAAACCACAGCAGTCCTGCAGTAAGTGGTGGAGGGAAACACAATCCATGCTAGTAAAAAAATAAAAAGATGAACCAGTAAAGATAAAAGCAGTTAAAATAGGAAAGGGAATGTTTAGCAGCTTAAAATGCTTACAAAACAGGCTGGGGAGCATATGTGCTGTGACCAAGCATATCCCCAAAGGTTGCCCACCCCCTTCACCTGCAGCACTGAAGGCCAAAGCTGCAGCAGAGTCTGAGGAACAGCTGGAAGGGACTGGGATATGCCAGCAAGCTTCAGTGTTGGCTGCAAGGACCCATGGTACACGCTCTCTGCTCCCACCCTTCCGACTCCAGGGGATCACAGCTCTCCCACCCCCTTCCTGCAACCTTGAGTGAGTTGAAGCAAAGTGGTTGGACAAAGCCCATGAAGTAACTGAGGAGAAAATGATGCCTCAGATTTTAGCTTTTATATTTTTCAGATTCTGTGCTGCTTTAGTGTGTGGGTCTGGGCTTCATATTAGGGAATGGTGAGCTCTCTTCACAGAGCAGGGAGACAAAACAATTCCTTCTCTAGCTGGGGACCCAAGGACAACCAATCCAGATCTCAGGCCCAAGAGCATAAACAACGGTGGACAGAAGAGAGAAAAACAAGGATGGGACTTCATGGGCTAAAGCTATAAGCAATTAGCTATGGACAATTATATAACAATTAATTATGGACAATTAACTCCAATATGCAAATGGACCAGAACTTATAAAAGTGTGAGACCCTGTGACCTGTCATCCATTTTGTGACCATTTTGGTTCATCTTGGGTGCAGCCCTGGCTGGGCTCTTGTGCTGCCCAAGGTGGATCCATTGAGGAAATCCTTTTAATAAATCCCTGCTTTATTCTTTAACTCTGTCTAGTCTCTGCTCTAGGTCAGCCTGCACAAGGCATCAAAAAGACCCACACAGTAAGGGCCTCATGCAATACAAAAGGAAAGTTACAGCAGCTCGTCTCATTCAACCACACTTCCTTCCCCCAGATCTGCAACCCCCACCACTGGCAGGAAGCTCCACCAACCTTCCCAGCTTCATGTACCACAGCTCACCCACTCCAGGCCTGGGGAGTGCACTGCAGCATCCAGCTTCAGCCATCCAGGCTGGGTGAGCATCCCAGCTCCAGCTGGCTCACCCTCTGGGTCCATCCCCCCATATCCTGCATCAGATGCTCCAATGGAGGCCTGGCTACCCTGACACAAACATTTCAGAGCCCAACCCACAGTCTGAGAGGAGCTCCCCATCTTCTCCAGGCTCAAGGGCTGCCAATAGCTCCCAAATGAGCTAGTTACCCCCACTCCCAGCTTTGTTTGCCCACTGAGATCAGCACTGGTCCCCAGCAGGGCTGTGAAAGGTGGAAAGTTCTCATAAATCATGGGTCCCTTTTCTACATGCAGTGGGAGGGCTGCAAGCCCCTGGGTGTCCCAGGGAGACCAGTCCCAGTCCCAGTCCCACAAGGCAGGATGCTGAGGGTTTGGTCAGGTTGAGTGGGGCTGGCTGGGGTTCTGGAGAAACACGCCCTCCCACAGGCACCCCTCTTGACTTCCTCTTCCCCTGCAACTGCAAGACAGAAATAGGAAGGAAAGATTGGGGTACGTCACAGAGCTCCTGATGCCCAGCTACTTTTCTCAGCCAAACCTGAGAAGCTGAGACCATCCTCATCCCAGCCCAAGTAAGAGACAGAGAGGAGGGCTGGAGGCCAGGTGAGTACAGCATCTCAATTTTTATGCTTCTGTTCCTCCTTTCTTGGAGGGAGGTAGGCAGGCAACAAAGGGGTTTTGAAGTTCTGGTGTTTCAATGGCATATTTTTATTATTCCTGATCTAACCTTTGGCCACTTGAGTTCAGGGAGCTTGGCATGGCATCCCTCCCGCAGGCAGGTCAGTCTGTGAGCATCATTTAGGGACAAAGGTCCAAAATGACAACTGCAAAGGCAGCTTGCCTGGTCTGTAACAGTTTTGCCTTTGGAGGTAGCACTGAGCCTGGAAATGCAGGTGGTTATTGTCAGGGGGATGCCAGACCTCCAAAACTCCCTTTCCCTCACCACCCCATGGGCTCGGGAAGCAGAGCAGAGAGGGTACAGTGTGCTTGTCCCAGGCCCTCACACGTGGTCACACTGGGCAGGTGGCATGGGCTCTGTGCTGACCTGCAGCACCAGGGCTGTGCCACACTCCCCTCCCGTCACCCTCTCTCTTCCTAAGGGGATCTCCACCACTGCCAGCTGCAGGTTGCAGTGGGAAAGAGGGAAGTGGCATGGCAGTATTGCCATTGTTCATTAACAAAGGACTCTTGACAATAATATCAGAAGGCTAAATATGATTTATTTAAATGACTCTATAGTTTAGAAGGATTTGGGCTATTATTTGCCTAGCAAGGAGCATCCAAAGCTCCAGCTTTGAGCTTTGTCTAAGGAATGTTAGAATAGCGTACACAATCAGAGATAGCAACTTTTCAGCAACTTTTCACCTCATAGGTTGAGAGGAAGAGAACCCTAATCTCCCATATTAGGAGACAGGTAGAGCAATCTAAAATGTCTTTAAAACACAAACCAGAGATTTTGTTCACAGAAACTTATACAGAGTAAAAGACAGTAAAAAATTATTTCCCGTGGGAAGATTTTTCTGCAGGCCTGCATGCAGAGGAACTTATAATATGTTCTTGTAACATGGCAGCATGGCATGAGGATGGCAGGGATGGCTGCCTGGAGGGCTCAGCACAGTGTCACCGTCTGGAATGCCTGTGCATGTTCCAATCCCAGGTGTCCCTGCACCCCTGTGAGCCCGGGAGAATAGCTGGGAGAGGGACTGAGACCCTCACTCTTCTCCTCCCTCTCTCTGGGTGCTGCACACATCAAATACTCTGCAGGCACTGAGCCCGGGGAGAGCAGGTCCTTCCCAACATCTCAGTGACTCTTGGATGCAGATGGAATGCGGGGCACACACCAGGTGTCAGGGAAAGCAGCCCGGTCCCTGGTTTTGATGCTTTTTCCAATGTCACAGCTACAGTTCCCAGCCTCCTGGCAGGTGAGAAGCAAAGACGTGAACACATGCGGTGACATCATGTCCTGTGGCCAGCACGGGCACGGGCACGGGGCTGCTGCAGGTTGTGGGAAGTCTCTAAGTGTGCATTTCTCTATCCAAGCTGTCGCGGCTGTCACATCCTGCTTCACAGCGGTTTTGCACTTCTTTGGTGCTGCTCCGAGTGGTCTCAATGGGTTGGAGGGTGTGGTGTCCCCAGGGCAGGACAGCCAGCGGGCAGCCCTTCCCCACCCATCAGAACTGTGACCCTGGCAGACACAGCAGCACAAATCCCCTCCTTCCCCTCCTCCCAGGGCAGGGCAAGGGTCCCACGGGCACCCAGGGACCTTGGTGCTCAGAGCCAAGGGGTGCCACAGGCTAGGCAGGGACTTGGTGCACATGGAGAGAGCTCATCCCACAGATCTGTCCTCTGGAGGCCGCTGGAAGGAAATATATATAAAATATATTCATATTTCCTATAACAGGACATGGAAAT
This sequence comes from Leptocoma aspasia, assembly GCA_013399835.1. Taxonomy (NCBI): domain Eukaryota; kingdom Metazoa; phylum Chordata; class Aves; order Passeriformes; family Nectariniidae; genus Leptocoma; species Leptocoma aspasia. The sequence continues at coordinate 4,892 of VXAX01004768.1, forward strand.
AGATATATATATGTATGTGTGTGTGTNTACATATACCAAATATATATAAAAATACATATACACACACACACTGAGTGTGATATTCTGCATGGACTGGGAAAGACCTGTGTATGACCACCTGGGTGGGATCTATCTGCATCACACAACTGAGTCATGGAAGAATCAGCCCCAAGTCAAGTGACATCCACTCTCCCATCCTCACCATACCCCGCTCTGCTCATTTCCCTTCTGTGCTTGGGGTCTGGAGCTGCCCAGATTGCAGGGGTGGGAAGGAGCAGCTCTGCTGGGTGCAATACCTGGCATCTCTGTCACAGCGTGGTGGTGACCTGGCACCAGGGATGCTTGGCAGTGTAGAGGGAGCACCCATGGGCACTGGCACTAGTGGAACCTCGCCACTACAAGTGGATGGTGCAAACACCACAGGAGTCCCCCAGGATACTGGGCATGGGTGCATATCCTCCCTTTTTGTGGGAAAACAGATGCTTAGCAAAGCCCTGATGGGAACTTGTGGCTAACAGACTTCAAGACTCATCTCTGGTGTTGAACACTTGTTTTATTTATAGCAACAAGATCACTGCTGGCATCAACACTTCCCCTTCAGCCTTATTTATAACTCCCAGCTTGCTCCTCCATGCAGCACAGCAGCCAGCTCCATCCCAACAGCAGCACCCAGCACATCCTGAGTGCCAGAGTGCCCCAGCTCTGCACCCTGCCCACAGGCAGAACAGCAAGGACAGCACCCAGATTTAACTTATGCACCTTCCCTGAGAGCACCTTCACGTCTTCTGTCACGCAGACCCTCAGGGGCATCTTGCACTAAGGCAGATGCTCCACTGGTGGAATGTCCTGATGGCTTCTGCAAAGGGCTCTTGCTGAAGAAGAGGCTTGCTCCCGAGCCACCCAAGGCATGTGGTGAGAAGATCAGAGCACAGGGTCAAGAAGGACCCTGGTCCTGAAGTGCAGCCTTCTCCCCCTGATGCCACCATGCAGCCCTGGCCATGAATCAGAGCCTGGTGGCAATGTGTCCTGCCCTTAGCTGGGTTGCTCCATCTTGGCACCCCACTCCGCAGCATGGGATGAAGGTGGTTGTAAAGCTCTGCAGTTCTGCTCCTTCACACCAGGGCAGGAGGATGGACTATGTGCACTCCTCTTTTTGCCTGAATTTATGGGAAAGAAGGGGAAAAAAACAGCTTCACATGCAGAGCACATGCTTGAGACTGGTGGTGACTGCAAGTCTGGGATGGGCTGAAGGGATCAGCAAGGGGGTTAGAGGAAATGCTGCTGAGGCCTATGTCAGTGCCCTGCTCATGTAGAGTCAGGCTGAAAACCTGCTTTGCCCTCCTCTGAGGGCTGTAAGGAGGCAAACAAAGGCAGAAGCCCCATTACTTCTCTTTGAAAGCCCTGCTCTCACCCACCCACACACCACAACGTAATTTCCCTCCATGGGAGAAGAAGTGTTGAACTTCCTGTTGTTGCTCTCTCCAAGTATAAGGATGTGTTTCACATTCTCATGACAAGGGCAAGAAGCCACTGTGGGGGTGAAAGAGGCATCCAAATGCAGCTCACAACACGAATCCTACTTTACAATACTTGATAGCAGCTAGCACTGGGGGTGTGTTGAGAGTACTTCTGTATTTCTGGAGTTTGGGAGCTTTTTTTAATCCAGTTTTAGGGTTGCTTTATTTTATGAGATGAGGCTGCAATCAGGAAACTCCAACCTCCAGCAAGAACAAGGAGCTCACAGAGCTCTATCCCATCACCACCACACCCTTTGGCACGGCAGCAGGAATTAAATGCTTGGAAACACTGGGCAGGTGGAATAGCAGGAGCTCATTGAGTCCATGGGTTTGGTCCTCACAGCATGTGTGGGAACTTCTGTTTGTAGCAGAATTGGAGACTAATTAGGCACAATCTGAGTGTCAATCACTGGGTTCTTGTCTTGGTTTGACAAGACAGGAGTCTGTTAAGGAAGGTAAAAGCCTTCAGAGAACTGGAAAAGGTAAACCCCCTCCCTCTAAATTACCACAATTTTGAAATTAAAAGGCTCTCAGGCAAAGATATGGGAATAGGAATAACAGTTCTTTACTAGGAGAAATATATATACAAATGCAATTAGTACAAACAAAAACCACTGATAGAGTCAGGAACCTGGCCCCCCTGAGGAGTCAGGGTGTTGATAACAGTCCAGTTAATGGTAGCTGCAGTCTTCCTGGAGGAGCAGATGAAGTCTTGTTGAAGAGGTGATCCTGTAGAAGAGGTGTAGGTTCGCTCTGGTGAAATGTCCAGCGCTGGCAGAGATGGGCCTGGTCTTCCTCTGGAAATCCAGTGGAGAACAGGTGGTTTCTCTTGGAGAAGAGGCTGTTTGATGTCTCAGAAAATGCTAATTTTATGCGGGTAGGGGTGCTTGGCTCCTCCCTCTGGGCGGAGCATCTCATAATGGAATGATGTAATCCTATCAGTCATGCAGTGAGTCATTCAATGGCCCAGGAGATACCTCCCCGGAGGGAGACATTGTTCTTGGAAGAGATAAGGAAAACTGCCTAACTGATAAAAGATATCTGTCCCACCTTTAACAGATGGCAAATGGAATATGTGCCTATTTTTAGAGCCAGGACAGTTCTACAGGAATCAAAGGCAGGACCCACTTTTCTTTCCTGCAAGCTCAAACTCTGCTGGCAGAATCTGAGGTGACAGGAATGTGCTGGGCCAGCTAAGCACAGGATGTGCATGACACACAGACAGGGACATTGCAGCTGTGACGATAAATTATGCCCTTAAAATCTCACCATGGGGGACTGTGGTGGTGGAGGGCAACTTGCAGAGCTCTTTGTCCAGAAGGGCTCTGGCCACCCACCATAGGATGGTCTTGTGCAGGTGTGGCAGAGTGAGCTCCCAGGCCACATCACCCTGAGGGTTTGGCTGGGTGACCTCAGCAGTGCCTCTTGTTGGCTGTGCAGCAATGTGGTGTTGGCTGTGGAGCTCTGCCAGAGGGACAGGATCCAGGCCAGGAGGGGCTTCCAGATGGCCCCAGCCATAATCAGTGATGGCCACCACCCTTAGAGTCCTGCCAAATCTCTACCACAGCTGGGCACCAAACCTCACTGTGCAAACATTACCTGCTGACCTACCTAGACCTTCTCCCTGCTCTTGGGAGGAGACCAGACATCCTTTCAAGGCTGACCAGTGTCATCCTCAGCTGGTCTGGTGTCCTACAGAGGCTGATGAGCTAAGGCAGCACACCCTGATGCCTCAGAAGGGGATCTGAGCAGCCCTAAAGTACTAACCTGCCTCAGTGTCTTTTGACGGTTCCCCTTGTTTTCTCATTTCCACATCACTCTGAGCTGTTTATTTGGCGAGTTCACAGGAAGGGTGATGGCAGGAGCCAAGGAGTGGTTCTTTTCTTACTCAGGGCAGCTATCAGAGTTATTTTGAAACTGATGACCTGGTTTTCAGACACTGTGTCTAATATTGCTAAAAAGGGCAATGTCTGCTGTTCCTTTTACTTTCTTATTCCCTTTTCTTCTTTTAACAAATTCCTCTTTTCTGACTTCCTCATGTTCACCCGTGTTGCAAGGCTATTATACTGTCAGGGTTTGCTTTGCTGGAGAAAGGTGTGACACATGACAGTGTTAATGATTGTGATCTCAGCACAGGTTGCCCAGAGAAACTGAGGCTGCCCCATCCCTGGGGCACATCCCAGGTGGTCACAAGAATGCTTTTTGTCCTGCAGAAAATGCCTCGTGACTGCTGCCTCCAGCTGCCAGCAGTGACCTGGGCGCTGCTGCTGGTGACAACAGGTGAGCCTGACCTGCCTTCTTCCCAGCACCTTTCATGGGCAGTGAAAGAGTGGGGGGATCCAAAATGCAGCCCAACAGCAGCAGGAATTCAGCACTGAGAGGTGTGCAGAGACCATGTCCTTACACTTCCTGGGATCTGGAGTTAACACAAGCCAGCCTAGCTGAAGGACAGCAAGGCAGCTGAGGGCCCTTCCAGGGCCTCCAGCATTGGTTTGAGAGGCAGGGCAGGCTCAGGCCAGCATGGGTGCCTGGTTTTGGGTGTCTGAACACTCCCAGCTGCCCCCCACACCAACTCTGTCTTCTTGCCTTTCCAGCCTTTGCCATGGAGTGCCCCAAGATCAAGGTGGGGACGTGCAAGGACTGCATTCAGTCTGGTCCTGGCTGCGCCTGGTGCAAGAAGCTGGTAGGTCCATGTAGCCTGTCTAGTTGTCACCCCCCAGCAGTCAGCTAACAGGCATCAAGACAGTCACCCTGCCTGCCTGGCTCTGCCTGGCTTCATTGTGGGAGTGTTTCGTGTCCTGCGTGGAGGCTGGGGCCAGGAGGGATCCGGCAGCCATGACCTTTCTCCATCAATACCCATCAAAGGTTTTCTTTTCTCCATCAATGCCCTGGAGACCTGGTTTGGGGGCCAGGTCATCTTGTAAGGTGCCTGTGCACCTCCTGCTCCTCTGACATTTTTTTCCTGCTGGTGTTGTCACACACAGAATTTCACCAAAGCCGGCGAGCCAGACTCCATCCGCTGTGACACCATTGAGCAGCTGAAGCAGAGGGGATGCCCAAGCAGTGAGATTGAATTTCCAGGCAATGAGATCAAAAGAACACAGGACCATCCCTTAAGCAACAAGATACAGCTGACTCCACAGGAGGTGCACCTGAAGCTGAGGATAGGTATGCTCTGCCTGGCGTTCCAACCCCCTTCTTCTTGTGGCCTGGCAGCAATGCCCTTCCACTCATCCCCAGACTCACCTGAGACACAGCAACACGCTGCAGCCTGCATTTCCACCCCTTTTCTTCCAAGAGAGAGGAGGGGTGGGTGATGGCACAAGCTGGCACAACATGGCAGCTGATCCCGCCATCCCTGTCTCTCAGGCCAGCCTGCTGTGTTTGAGGTGAAGTTTCGCCGTGCCATGGGGTATCCTATTGATCTCTACTACCTCATGGACCTCTCCTACTCCATGCTGGATGACCTGGAGAAGGTGAAGAAGCTGGGAGGGGAGCTGCTCAGGGCACTGGAGAGCACCACCCCTTCTCGGCGCATTGGTGAGCCTGTCTTCAGCCTGGCACATCTGTTTGCTACTGGGAAGAGCTGCAGGGCTGGAGGGGGATGCAGGGAGTGGACAGCAGCTGTCCTCTGCTAGGCTGAAGAGTGTGGCAGGGCAAGGGACATGGGCACGTACACTGGGGCCAGCAGATTGTCTGTGCCCTGGGCCCTGCCTCTGAAAGTGTAGTCTGGCTACCCTAGGGTTTGGCTCCTTTGTGGACAAGACAGTGCTGCCATTCGTGAACACACACCCCGAGAAGCTGCAGAACCCCTGCCCCAACAAGGACGAGAAGTGCCAGCCTCCCTTCGCCTTCAAGCACATCCTGTCACTGACTGACAACGCCAAGCAGTTTGAGAACGAAGTGGGCAAGCAGTACATCTCAGGGAACCTGGATGCCCCAGAGGGGGGGCTGGATGCCATGATGCAGGCAGCAGTGTGTGGGGTGAGTCCTGCACCTGCCCTGCTGCCAGGAGCTGTGCACAGGTGGCTCTGCCCCTCTCCAGGTGGGCTCTGGAAGCCCATCCTGCCTAAGTTCTGATCTGGCAGCAGGGCAGGTCACTCTGGAGAGTACAAGAGAGCATCTTACCCCAGAGCCTCCTAACCCTGATCTCCCTTAACCCACCTTCTCGTGCCCCCTGCCCCATGCTGTGGCTGACACAAGACTTTGGAAAGGGCCACGCCCACTGGCGCTGTCCTGCCAGCCTTGCTCAGGGACAGGAGCCACTCTCTGTGCCACTTGCAGGACCTGATTGGCTGGCGCAACGTGACCCGCTTGCTGGTGTTTGCTACTGATGACGGCTTCCACTTTGCCGGGGATGGCAAGCTTGGGGGCATCCTGACCCCCAACGACGGCAAGTGCCACTTGGAGGACAACATGTACAAAAGGAGCAATGAGTTTGTAAGTACCTTACAAACCCCCCTTGCTGGGGGGCTGTTCAGCATCCCCAACACTCCCCACCTCCCTCCCTCAGGCAGAAAAGACAATGTCACGTAAAACAGCCTGTTGCAGAGACCAAAACATCACCTCAATCACCATAAATTGTGCTGCCACACCCAAAGTGTCTACTCTTCTGCTGGTGGGGGAGGTTATGCTGAGCGTAATGTTCCTCTCCCCATCCAGGACTACCCATCTGTTGGCCAGCTGGTCCAGAAACTTGCCGAAAACAACATTCAGCCCATTTTTGCTGTCACCAGTAGGGTGGTGGATGTTTACAAGGTGAGAATATGTCAGATGGTCCAGGTGTTTCCATCCCCTTCCCAGGAGGACAGACACAGCTGTGTGTGTCTCCTGCTGCTGTCTCCTGTTCTGCTGTCACGTGGAAGTGCTCACCTCTTTGCTCTCCACTGGCAGAAACTCAGCGAGATGATCCCAAAGTCGGCGGTGGGAGAGCTGAATGAGGACTCCAGCAACATCATTGAACTCATCCAAGTGGCCTACAATGTAAGTGCTGGAGTTCTCACCTCTCCAATGATATCACCTGCATTTCCAGAACCACCCCAGGCAGCCAAGGTCCTGACCTGTGGTGCTCTCTGGCTCTTTTTCCTGACCTGCAACCCCATACCCTCTTGGTTCAGTCTACTTTTGGACTGATGGCACTTTCTCCACCATTTTTCCAAAGAACCTCTCCTCACGGATCATCTTGGATCATTCCACCTTGCTGGACACTCTGGATGTCAAATATGACTCCAAATGCAAAAATGACAAGGACTCCATGGATGAAGCAAGAGGCCAGTGCGACAATGTCAAGATCAATGATGAGGTATGCTCTCTTGCACCAGGAACACCCCACAGCTTGCACAATTCCTGTTGCCCATCCTGTTTAATGACAGGAGCCCTGGTTGCTCTTCCAGGCTTTCTGTTTATATTAATTTAATGCCAAGAGTCTCCAAAATGCTATGGGATGCGGGAGATTCTCCGTTGTTCTGGATGTGCGTGTCCTCAGCCTAGGGCCAATACCACACACTGACAGCTGGACATCTGGCCCTCCCCTGTCCTACTCTGCACTTTCTAGGTCACCTTCAAAGTGAAGGTCACAGCCAAGGCTTGCATTCCAAATTATTCCTTCACCATCCGGCCACTAGGCTTCACAGACACCCTCACTGTCCGTGTGGCCAGCAACTGCGACTGCCACTGCAATGACCAGCCTGACCCAGCCGCTTGCAGTGGGCAAGGCATCATCGAATGTGGGATCTGCAGGTATGTGCTGTCCACCCAAAACACAATTTCAAATGCTGCCAGAGCTGGGGAATTGCTGGGAGGGGGATGCTGGGCTAAGCCAGGGCTGGGCTTTGAAGCTTTGCACAGATTTTTTTGTTCAGAGAGGCGGATTCGTGCATTCCCCTTGGAACTGTCCCCTGTGTTCACTGAGGTGGGGACACAATGAGCTAGCTCTTCATTTGGTGGGGTTTATGCTGTTTTCCTAAGGGCCTCAATGCCTCCAGCTATCCACCCATCCATCCCAGTATCAAGTCATCCACCAATCTACCCACTGAGCAGACACAGATTTCTGTAGAAATCTCTCAAAATCTCATTTCTTGGCTGCAGCTCACACAGGTCTTTAAGTGTAATTATTGCTTCATGGCCTCTCAGTGACAAGGAGAGGAAAAGACTGGGTTTCCTCAGGAAATACTCACATCGCCTTGGCAAGGGCTTGGCAATTATAAATATAACAATAATTTCTGGGCATTTATTTGGTGTTGTGAATACGACTGGTGGAAAAGCAGCACTTCTGAGGTTTGCTCCCAGTCAGCCACACTGCTCCAGCATGGAGCTAGCAACAACATGCTGTCACTTGTCATGTTTTTTGGTGAGGCTGTCCCAGATTTGCTCCGCTTTTGCGGAGGTCCAGGCCCTGTGCATGGCCCATGGCCACTGACCCAAGCTTGCCCCTCTCCTCTGGCGGCAGCTGCAATTCAAGGTACACAGGGAAGAACTGCGAGTGCGACACCAAAGGAAAGAGCAGCAAGGAGCTGGAGCGCAGCTGCCAGAGGGACAACAGCTCGATGATCTGCTCGGGGCAGGGGGACTGCGTGTGCGGGCAGTGCATCTGCCACACCAGCAACGTGCCTGGCAAGTCCATCTATGGCACCTTCTGCCAGTGTGACAACATGGACTGCGAGTTCTTCAACGGCTCCCTCTGCGGCGGTCCAGGTGATGAGCCTGGGACAGCTTCTCCAGCTGGCCACTGCTTGGAAGAATTAAATGCCCAGGGAGATGTGGCCTTTTTGTGCCATAACCCCAGTGGGAGGGGTTTGGGGCTGCTGGGTCCCACCGCACCAGCCTGTAGGACCTCCTTGAGGGCGGTGTGGTGAGGGCAGGGTGGGTGATGCTCTCCAAGCATGGGCAGAGGGAGGGTCACCTGGCTGTCTGCAGGATCTGAAAGTTCTTCCTTTGCAGTACGCGGGCAATGCGACTGCGGGGCATGCAAGTGCAAGCCTGGATATGAGGGCAGCGCCTGCCAGTGCCAGAAATCGACAGAGGGCTGCCTCAACGCCCACAGACACGTGTGCAGCCTCCGCGGGACCTGCCACTGCAACCGCTGCCAGTGCTTGGGAAACTACCAGCCCCCCTTCTGCCAGGAATGCCCAGGCTGCCCTTCACCCTGTGGCAGATACATGTGAGTGATGGGCACAGAGAGGGCACGGGGGCAGCGGGGATCCCCAAGATCCCAGGGAGGTGAGGCCTGTGCTTGGGCAGAGCCCAGCTGCAGCCAAAGCCAGGTGAGAGGGTTTCTGCCCCTCTGCAGATGTGAGCTGTGGCTGCTTGTTTTGCAGCTCCTGTGTGGAGTGCAAGTTCTTCAACAGCGGCCCCTTTGAGAAGAACTGCTCCCAGGCCTGTCCCAACATCCAGCTGCCCATGAACTCAACAGAGGTGAGCACAGGTGGTAGGAAATGCAGGGAAAAGGATTCCCAGAACTGCTGGATGTCCTTCCGCATGGTCCAGGAGGATGGCGACGAGATATATACCGTCATCGTTGAGCCTGATAGAGGTATCCCATCCCTGCTCCTCCTGCCCTGCCACAGGCAGGCTGCCAGCCCTGCCATGCCAGCCTCGCTGCTTCACCAGGGGCTGCAGCCCAATGCTGTCTGTCTGTCCCACAGAGTGCCCACAGCCTCCCAACGTCGCCCTGATCGTGGGCAGCACCGTCGCTGGCGTGTTCCTCATTGGTGTCCTGGTCCTGGTCATCTGGCGGTTCTTGATGGAGCTGCTTGACCGTCGGGAATATCGTCGGTTTGAGAAGGAGAAGACCAAAGCCAAGTGGAATGATGTAAGAGAGCCCATCCGTGCCAGTGGGGTGTTCTGGGGTGCTCAGATCCACTGGGGAGGGGACGGTAGGAGGGGACATCATTTCCAGAGGCAGCCATGTAGGCCTGAGCCCTCCCCACTTCTCGTTTTTCAGCCTAGCTGGATTTTGGCATTTAGGGGTCTAAATATCCTATGGACTCTTCTCCCAATGCTGTCTGTGCTGTTGGCATTGGGATGGGTGGGATGGGTAATGCTTTGCTGGAAATCCAGCACAAGTCTCTCACTTCTCTCCCTCCAGGCTGATAACCCCCTCTTCAAGAGTGCCACCACCACTGTCGTCAACCCCAAGTTTAATGAATGAGGCAATACCTGGCAGCACTGTTAAATAAGGAAATGCCAAGCTAAGGAAAGCTCAAACTAAGGAAATCTTAAACTAAGGAAATCTTAATCTAAGGCTCCCGCCCCTTCTTCTTTATCCTCATGGTTTCGTCCCTTATTCCAAGAGGCCCCCACCATGTCAGGTGCTGGCTGAGGAACTGCACCCATGCCAGTCTCCTGGCCTACTGCTTGATGGTTGTGTTAGTGGAGCTGGTAGAGGGGAGCACCACAGGGATATGCAGTGGCTCCTGTCCCATCTCCTGGTGCTAATTTTGCTTTCTGGCAGCAGACTTGGACACTGAGCCCCAAAGCCAGCTGAGAGCACAGAGTGCTTCCAGCTTTGATTTTGAGCTGGGATTGCAAAACTGCCCTCTCTCTTCTGCTCCAGCAGAATCTGCCTCCAGGGTGCTCCATGCCTTCCCCTGTTGCATTGGTCTCCACCACTATGCAATGTTTTCAGAGAACTCACTGCTGAGTTGGACAGAAAGGGTCCAAGCAGCTGCTCTAGAGGCTGCAGTGATATGATAGGCCCTAAGGACTAGTGAGCACCTGTACCTTGTGATGAAGAGCAGCTGGAGAACATGCACTGGATCTTTTTCCTAAATCACCAACTGCTTCCTGACATCACTCCCTGCTCAGACCTACCTCAGGCAAGGTTCTGCATGGGCTTCTGCTTACCTCCATCATGCCTTGAAGTCCTCTGCACAGTAAGGAGACACTGTTTGATCTATGAATCTTGATCTATGATCTATGAGCACCTGGAAAATGCTGGTTGGAGGTCAGCCATAGCTTCTTTCACCCCCTGGGCCACGATCTTCTCCCTGCTTTGCAAGCATGTCAGAGATACCAGGAGCCAGCTGTGCAAAACACCTGGCAGTACCCAGAGCATCTCCAGCTCCCAACCACACAGAGCAGCCAGTTGCTCTTACATTGTGGGTTATTCCTGTGAAGTACTGGTACAATTCCTTATTTGCTTTAAGTTTGGGATTAATTTGCATAGAGTTGTATTGTGTTGCATCTTTATTTGCTCTCTGAAGAAGTTTAATGTGAATAAAGAGTAATATATAAGGTAAATACATCTGTCCTGCTAAGAATTACGTGCAAGGGCAGCAGCTAAAGCGTTCATTGGAGAAACTAGTCACACCTTGTCATTGCTGCCACCATCTTCCATAGGTACAGTGCCTGGGAAGGATCCCAGCTGGAGAAGGAGACTGTTTCCTACACAATTTGCCCTGTATGGTGCTCCCTTGCTACCCAAAACTGACTCACTGAATCAAGCAGAGCAGTTCTCATCCCTGCCCATGTGCTGGCAGCTGTAGGTAGACCACCTCAAATGAGATTGGCAGTGCCACATCAGATCAGGGGTTAATTTGGCCATTTTATTGTTCTTAAGCAATGACTGTGAGGGTCTAGGGCAAGGTAAGAAGAAGGAAAGTGTGTCTGATAATCCTTCTAGTACTATCCCAGGCTGCAGCTATTTTTGGCTTCAGGATCCTCAAAATGTTGGCTTGTTTTTGCTAAGAGCAGCAGTCTGCAGGCTGGGACACACTGGTCAGGTCATAGAACCACGAGATCATTAATGCTGGGAAAAAACTCTAAGATGATTGACCATCTAACCATTAACCCAGCACTGCCAGGTCCAACACTAAACCGTAATCTCTAATTGCCACATCTACACACCATGTTCCTTTTTGACCAGCCTGCCCAGGTTACACACCTGAGCCCCTGGAGAGGCTTTCTGGGCACTGTTCCTGACAGGCTCCTCTCGCCTGGGAAAGGGAGAAAGGCCAAACTGCTTCCAAGGGGCTGCAGGACCTGCCAAACCACATCCCAAGTGAAACAAAATCACCCAGCTGAGCCAACAGTCCGTGCCTTCGTTTTTATTACAACAAGGAGCTCCCCATACATTTAAACCACTCGTGTGCCAAAGGGAAGATTTCCAACATTCTTCAGATAAAGGGACCAGCCCCACCAGTCTTCCAAGCAGAAGTTCAAGTTCCGTGCCAGACGCTTTATCAGCAGGTAGGTGCCACCCAGTCCTGCTGCCCCCACGACAAAGAGCCCTCGATTGATTACCTGCAAGTGCAAAGAGAAACCCCAACATCATCAGAGGCTGGCCCCTACCCTGCAGCAGCAAGCAAAGTCACCACACCTGGCAATATCCCACCACCAAAGCTGCCCCCCACAGCTGAGCAGTGCTGGTGTGCAGGATGCTCCCAAGGCTCATGGCATGGGGAGGACAGGCACCACCCTCGCCCAACCTTTGTCTGCCATTTCCAGCGTTGAAGGGCCTCATGGTAGCGAATTCTGGTGAAGGTCACCTGGGAGGGGTTGCAGGAGAATGTCACCACCCCAAAGCCAGGCAGGAGGAGCTCACAGAAGTGGGGAATGACATGCTGGCTTACCATGGTGTACAGTGGGACGATGGTGGAAGGCATGAGGGCATGGAGAAGGTTGTCTACGCGCTTCCGGAAAATGAACCACGTTGAATTGACGTGCTCACGCATCTGCGACACAGCAACAGTCACCCCTTTGCAACCAGTTTTGGCAGAGCTGCCCTGTGCTTTGCTACCTCTCCCACTGTCCTGGAGGTGATGCAGGGATCACCCAGTGACATTCCCAAGGAGCTCTGAGGCTAAAGCCTGACATGCATCCTGAGAGCTTTACTGTGTGCATGGCCCATGGAACCACAGCTCTGTGGGCCTCACCTACCTCTATGTAGTTGTACATGGCTAAATCCGAAATCGCGTGGTCATCTGGCACCCTCAGTCTGGAGAACTCAGGGAGGCAGGCACCTGGGAGAGGAAAGTAGCAGTTCACAGGCAGCTCCCTGCAGGGTATCCAGCTGCCCTCAGGTGCAGAGGGATGTTCCTCTGCTCCCACACATCCCCAGCCACCTCACTTACCAAGGTCATTGTGGAACTGGTCCATTAATTCATCAAAGACCAGGCAATCTTCAAAGCCCTGGGAGGAATATTGGGGGCTTAATAGGCATAGAGGACCCATACATTCATGAGAATGCTTAGCTAGTGTAGCTGTTTGGTCCCATTGACCACAGCTTCAGAGCAGGAGTCTTACTCCTGGCCCCTCTGACAGGGGTCTTGAGAGAAATCGAGGGGATTGCCTTTCCCAGCTGCCTGGACCCCCCTCCTGTATAGTCCTCTGTTCCATGGGAAGGTGGCATCATCACCCTGTCCCCTGTCCTTCCCAGGAGGACATCCTGATGGGAGCTCAACGCCTGCCGATGCAGAGGACATCAGGCTGTGGGACAGCCCAGCCCATGAGCTCTATGGAGTTAAACACTAAAATCAGGCATTTGTGGGTGAAAGGAGTGGGATGCCCACCAACAGGGACAGGCCAGCCATGAACTTACTGCATTCATGCCCTGTCCATAGAAGGGCACAACAGCATGAGCAGCATCTCCCATCAGCACGCACCGGGAGGAGAGGTTGTAGGAAGAGCACTTCACAGAGATCATGGCCTGGGCTGGCAGCAAAAAGTAATCGTGCTTCAGCTCTTGCCTTCAGGTAAAACAACAGATTTTGTTGTGTGGGACCATAAGAGAGAAGAGCAAGCCATGCCACATCCAAGCTGAGGAAGCCAGGCCACAGCCACTGTCAGCTTTGGTGTGCAAACCTCAAGCCTGTGCACTAGGCTGTTTGTGCTGGGAAAAACATGGAAGTCACTTCCCCACTGTGCACCAGATATTTTGTCTGCAGGTTTTAAGTTCTGCACACAACTTGGTCATTGACATCTTGTTCCTCTTACTGTGAGCAGTGGTAGATGTTGGTCAGTGCAGGAAGCACATACAAGAGAATATCTGAGCTTCTCGGTTAATATGAAGTCCTGGGATAATTCATTTTAAGAGGAAATTAAACTGCCTAACACAGCTGAGACTATTGATTTCATCCAAGAAAAAGCCCATCCCATAACAGATAACTGTGCTGATGAGTGAAAAGGGGAGATGGGAACACTTACTCTCCGATGAGGGGAATGGCATCTGGGAAGTAGGTCTGGAAAAAACCCAGCACTTGCTCGCCTGTTGTGAGCTTCTCAAATTCCTCAAAGGGCATGAAGAGCGTGCAGGTGAAGGACTTGTCCTGCCAGCCAGGAAAGAAGGTCAGTAAGAAGCCCAGAGAGCAGAGAGAACAACACGTGGCACCTGAAGCAGCAGCTCAGTGCCCAGCCTGCCACCTGGCAATCACAGTGACCCACTGGCAGAGCAAGGGATGAGTGCCCACCCCCGCAGAAACAGTGTGTGACTGGCTGGCATGGGCCTGGCACACTGTCCTGATGCTCCTGGTATGTAGTTTATAACACCCAGCTGGTTTGTGGGGGTCTGGTTGGGCTCAGATGCTTGGGCAGAGAGAGGTGCCCCAGGTTACTCTGCGCTGTGAGGCAGGACTGGCTCTGAGCAGCCTGCCCTCCACCCCCTTAGGCTGTGCTCAGCCTGGCACAGGCTGGCTGTCCCTCCTGGCTCCTTCTCTGGACACGTGCCTGTATGTGCCCTTGTGGCCAAGAAGGCCAATGGCACCTGGCTTGTATGAGAATCAGTGTGGCCAGCAGGAGCAGGAGGTCATTCTGCCCCTGTACTCAGCACTGGTGAGGCCACACCTCGAGTGCTGTGTCCAGTTCTGGCCCCTCAGTTTGGGAAGGACATTGAGGTGCATGTCCCGAGAAGGACAACAGAGCTGGTGAAGGATCTGGAGCACAAGTCCTATGAGGAGCAGCTGAGGGAGCTGGGGATATTTAGCCTGGAGAAAAGGAGGCTCAGTGGAGACCTTATCACTCTCTACAACACTCTGACAGGGGGATGGAGCCACGTGGGGGTTTGGCTCTGCTGTCAGGTAACAAGGGACAAGATGAGAGGACACAGTCTTAAGCTGCACAAGGGGAGGTTTAGACTGGACATTAGGAAGAATTTCTTCACAGAAAGGGTGATTAGACATGGGAATGGGCTGCCCAGGGAGCTGGTGGAGCCAGCATCCCTGCAGGTTTTTAAGGAAAAACTGGATGTGGCACTCAGTGCCATGGTCTGGTTGACAAAGTGGTATTGGGTAATGATTGGACTCTATGATCTCATGGGTCTTTTCCAATCTAATTGATTCTGTATTTTGGGTTTTGGTGACTCCTGACCCTCCCAATCCGTCATCCCCACCAGCCCCATCCTGTGCCCCAAGAGAACATGGCCCTGGGTTAGCACCATGTTGGGCAGTGCAATCATCATGAAGGTGTTTCTCGGCCAGATATGGAGGTAGTTTGGTTCCATGGCAAACTGAAAGAGAAAGAAAATTGCCTTGTATCCTTGACCTGCCCTGCTCAGCTTCCTCAGCCCAGGCTCTGGCTCCCCTCCACACAGCACAACATTTCCCATGGGAAGATGCAACAACTACAGGGCCCTGTTCTGGACCCTGATGCTTCAGGGAGACACAGGAAAGAGGAAAGGGTAAGAAATATGGGCGAAAATCTGGTGCTTTGCAATTGCTGACGTCCTCACAGACCTCCAGGACCTCTCAGAGCCAGAGTTAATCCCACCACTCCAGGACAGGGTCTCTAGGATTTTTACATGAAAGCACCAACATTGGCCCTACTTTTGGAAGAGATCCATGCCTTATCTTAGGAAAGGTTTAATCCCTTGCCTGAACCCCAGATGAGAAATTAATTCTTCCAAAGCTGTTATAGCTGAGCCACAGTGAGAAGGGAGTGGGATATCCAACCTGTGAAGGTTGTAGCAGCCCCTGGGACAGGCACACTCACATCTCCATCCTTGGGAGGGATGGTCAGCTCCATGTAGCCATGAGGAATGTACTCGTGGCTGTAGTTAAAGCGTGTTTGCCTCATGAACTGTTTTCTGACTGTTGAGAAGGCTCCGTCACACCCCACGATGAGATCGTAGGTCACTTCCAAGGTCTGCTGGTCAGATCTGAAAGCAAGACAGTACCTTGGATCAATCTTATCTTTAAGGTCCCTTCCCACCCTAACCATTCCACGATTCTGTGGCTAATCCTCCTGTAACTCCAGGCCAGCTCAGCACCACTGTGCCCAGAGGATCTGCCTTTTGCAAAATGTGTTAATAATCTTCTAGGGTGGGGGAAGATTAGCTCTCACTGCCTGGGAAGCACAGCATTAGGATAAATAATTATCCTGTAGTTTATCAGAAGCGTAACTCTGCCAGGTCTACTCAGCAATGCAGTAGGCACCTTTGGGATAACACTGCTGTTTTGCAGAGCCTGCAGCACCTGCAAGGAGGATGGGGGGTAGGACCAGAACTTCTGTGAAAGACTGTGAAACAAGGTCATGGAATCACAGAATGGTTTAGGTTTGAAGGGACCTTAAAGCTCAGCCCGTTCCCCCCACTGCCATGGGCAGAGACACAACACCAGGGTGCTCAGAGCTTCATCCAGCCTGGCCTGGAACACTTCCAGGGATGGGACATCACCAGTTATCCACCCTCCCTGATGAGCAATCTGTCCCTGAACCCAGTGCCATGGATACTGGCACATTTATCCCCTGCACAGGTCAGGAAGTGTGTGCCTGCTGCCAGCCTGGGGGGGGTAACTGAGTTGCTTAAACCTTTCTCAGGCTCCCCACAAATGCTGCCTTGATGTCTCTCCTTTCCAAAGCTGGCACGAGGTTTTGCCTGCACAGTAGTTTCAAAACTGAGATTGCTCAATTGTTTGAGGTTTTATGAATGATTAAGCAGAAACTAACTGACCACAGTGCTTGATCCCACGCTTGTCCAGGGATTACCTTTTTATGGACAATGTCCCCAACTCTGCATTGCACCCAAGGAGCTTGTGTCCAAAGAACAGTTTAGTGTTGGAGTACTGCTCAGCAGCTGTGAAAAGACAAGACAACTAAATGTAGAGGGGTTTACTGTCACTGCAAAAAATATTTCCAGGAGATCCCTAAATTATAGGGATTTTTGCCATTACAGCAAATAATGTGCTGTGTTGTGTGAGGGCCAGCAGGCAGGGCACACTGGGACTGGTCAACTCTGGTATAAACTACTTGAAAAATGCAAGGAATCCTGCAAGGATTTTTTTCTTCCCCACAATGACCTGAGTCATTGACTGCTTTCCATCATCACTCCACTGAAGTTCAGGGTGGGATGAGGTGCCTGCAGTCAGTGGGGAATTTGCATAAATTTGGTCTAGTCTGATTACATATTTGGCCATAGAGCTCCAATATCTATTTGTCTCTGTACAATCAGGGGTTATGGAAAATGCCAAAAACCATGACAAGGCTGAGGAGGTGTCTCCTGCTTAGCTGGGAAAAAGCACAGGTTTTCCTCTGCTAGTTCAGGTTTGCACTTTCTGAGATCTGGGTAAGGGAGCTTGGGGCTCAACGTCCTCTAGTCATGGAGCAAACCCTAAATCCCCAGCAAAAAACGTGCTAGAAGAATTTGCAAACAGAAGTGACAACCTACCTGTCAGCAGCTCTTTGTTTAAGTTTGCTCTGTCCACAGAGAGAATGTACTGCAAGGCAAACAAACAGGGGGTTCAGAAAGCTTTGCTGAAGGACACTCTGCATGCCCAGACAGGAAACCCTCCCTTCCAAGTAATGCCCTTCCCTCATTCTCTCCACCCTCTCCCACATCCATGAGCTCCACACTGCCCATGACACAGAGATACAAATGCTAACAAAGACCTCTTGTGCTCTGCAAAGCAACTCCAGTACCTGGTCCTTCTTCCCATAAGGGATAGAGTATTTTTTCCCTGAAGGTGTGTGTATCCTCCTTGCCCGCATGGGAATGCCCTTGGCCACAATCTGAAACAGAAGGGAACACAACCCACACTTCTGGCCAAAACTGTGGGTTTTCAGTACAAGTTACCAAGCATCATCCCCTCACCCAAGCGCTGCACTCGAGGAAGAATGGGGAGCTCTTTCCTCACACATTTCCAAATCACCAGGGAAAAAACTTTAACAGGGCTGTCATGTCAATTTACTACAGTTTACTGAGATTACTTACAAGCTCATTCTCACCAAAATCAGAGGGAAATTGTTTATGGATAGAAGGGATATGAAAAACCCCAGAGTGCTAGACAGGGCAGGGGATGAAAGCCAAATTACATCCTGGGACTGGGATGTGTGTTGTCAAAGCCTGGGCTCCTCTGCAGGGATCCAAGGACCAGGAGATCCCACCACTGCCAACAGCTGGATGTTAAATGGTAGCCAGTACCCTGCAGAAGAATGCTGGGCTCCCAGCCAAGCGTGCTGGGCAGGAGGCAGTGTGGATGGATTTCAGGGGTCAGCCCAAAGATCAAGGTTTTCTGGGAAAATACAAATCTGGACATGTCAGTGGGGAAACCAGCTGCCTTTATTGCATCCTGCTTTATTGCATCAGCTCTTTTGGGAGTCCATCTACTCCTGCCCTGTTTGCCCTCTTCTCCAGGAGGGAGGGGAGCACAGCAGGGAGGTAAACACTGGAAGGTGCTTGGTGTCCCAGGGAAGCACCCACTGCCAGGAGCAGAGCCCAGCTGCCTGGGGTGGGGAAGATCCTGCTGGCAGATATGCTGTGAAGCAGGGGAGAGCCAGACTGCAGGCACGCAGTGGAAGAGGTCTGGCTGGGACAGGGCAAGAAAGGACAGGGCACAGAGGCCAACAGAATGTGCCAGAGTACCTGCTTCTCCATCCCCACAGCTCGCAGGGCTTGGCGTCCCCTGTGAGACAGAGCCAAGTTAATGCTTCTGCCACGGGCAAAGCTGGCCACTCGGATGTCTGCATGGGAAGAGCAGTTATGGAGACAAGGATAGCACAGCCTGCTGAGGGGAACATCTCCCAAACCCCCTGCAGCAACAGCAGGTGGGGTAGGGGGGAGTCTAGCCTGGATCCTCTGTGCCACCTCTAGCCTGACATGTGTCATGTGTGTCATGGAAGAAGCAGCTGCAGCCGAGTGCTGCAAAGGGAATGCTGGATTCTGGCAGCGCCCCATGTGCCAGAGGGTCCGTGAACATTAAGAGCCATTTCCCCTCTAAATGGAGAAGGCTGAGCAATGAATGCCTGCCAGGTTCTGCTGAGGCCCACAGGCTGATGCTTTTTGGGACATTGGCAGGTCACCTTTCCATCTGATCATGGCTGATCAGATGGAAATGTCTGGGCATTGGCCTGTTCCTCCTCCGAGGTGCCTCATTTAGACTCCCTGGGTTGTCTGGCCAGTGCATGGGGCAGAGCCTCCTCATCCCAACATGTGTGTCAGTGTAGGCAATGGGCCAAAAACTGGAGTAGTGCAGTAGGATCCATCCAACTCAGAAGGCAGGTAAGAGCAATCAGAGGCTTTTTGAAGCTGTGGAACTTCTGGCAGCCGTAAGCCGTGCAGCAGAACTGCCTGTTCTGATGTCTATCAGAGCAGGAAGAGTTACCACACAGTGTCAGGCATGGCTCCTCCTCCCTTCACTGCACACTTGAGTAATTTCACTTTCCATGGTATCATTCCCACCTGCCACTTGACTTGCCACCTCTGCCCAGGGTTTTTTTTTTGTCTGCTAGATGACAGATACTGAAGATGAACACTTTCTCTGCCTTTGAGCCAGCGTCTTGCCTCTAAATCCTAATTTCTCCTTTGTTGGTGCCTTGTGGACCTGGAGGCTCCACCTCTCCTTCTGACTCAGCACTGTACTATAATGCTTCCTGCAGAGATCAGGCTTCAAAGGTGAGGATTTGAATCAGTGTTTAAGCCAAGAACATAAAAAGGGCATCATTTTAGTAGCTAAAGAGTGGGTTCCCTCCACACAAGAACTTCAAATAAATGCTCCTCCCCACCAAAGGAGCTAAAGGGAAGTGAGAAAAGAATTTCCCCAAACTGCCTCTCTCAGCTTTCATTATTTTCTTATAGTTTCAGTGAGGTCACACAGTAATGATCAGGCTGACCTTACCTTCTCTGGCTTCATAAACGTCAACATGGAAACCTCGTCTAGCGAAGAAACAGGCATTTAATGCACCCACCTACAAGACAAGGATCAGGAATGGTGGATGAAGTATTTCAGAGGTCACTGCTGAGATGCATCAAAGGAAAGAAGCGATCAGGGGATGCAGCTCAACATAAACAGTGAGGTCCTTTGACCAAGAATCTTAGAAGATTTTTTACTGAAGAGCAGTCCTCTGGCAGCCCTGTGTGTTTGCAGAGTCTCCAAGACAAGAGCCACCCATCAAAACTCTTTTTATGCAGTCATACCAAGCTCAGGCTTGTTTACACACAGCAATTGAATGCAGCAGGGCTCCCCTCTTCAGCCAGAGACAGCAGGACCTGGTGTAGGTAAGCTCCCAGCTCCTCTCTGGACTGTGTTTACCTTCCTCACTAGAATTCAGGGTGTAGCAGCATTCCCTTGGGAACATAGTGAGGGAGAACAGTACAAACATGTCCTGTTTGTAATTTAGGAATTACAACAAATTTAATTTTAATTTAATTAAACTAAAAAAAAATTAAATTTTTGTTTAAAATTTAATTTCCATTATGAATTGTTGTCAGAACTACAGCCTCTTCTGTCATCACTCTTTTCCAAGAAGCTAATGTCCAAAAAATTGAGAGATGTAGGTGCTGCAATGCCCCAAGCTGTCATAGAATCACAGACTGATAGAGTGGTTTGGGTTGGAAAGGATGCTAAAGACCATCTTGTAACAACCCCCTGCCATGGACAGGGACACCTTCCACTAGACCAGGATACTCAGACCCCCCCATCCAGCCTGGCCTTTAGTGTCACACCTCTCTGCAAGTAGCAGTGGATGAAAACCATTCCCAAACAAAAGTGGGCAGAGGAAGACATTTCCTCTCAGCATTTACCGGTCTCAGTTCTTGCAAAGCATTTCACATTAGAGATTTGGTTCCAGCCAAAACCAGCCGAGGGACAGGGGACCCTGGCAGCCCAAACAAGGACTGTTATTGAGTGTACTGGGCACCACTGCTCCACCCACCACCCAAACCCCTTCATCCAAGAAAAGCCTCCCACAGCAGGAACTCAATCAACCCCTTCGCAACACCCCATCATCTGACAGAGGAGTTATTTTAAGAAAAACATTCACCCCCACATTCAAGCAGTGTTTTTACAGCCCCAGCTCCCCAGCAAACACAATCATGCAGCAGCTAAATGGCATTTCCTACCAGACCACCACCAATAACAGCAACTCTTTTCCCTCGTGGGTCACAGGGCTCCATGCTAGGTCAGCCCCTGGGTCTCAGATCCCTGCTCTGGCTCTGATCCCTCTGCTTCTCCCCAGTCCCACTGCCCTTGCCAGTGGGGAGGGGAAGGGAAGGAATGTGGGTGGCTGAGTCATGCCTGGGTTCTTCTCCCCCGGTTCATATTAAAGTTTAACTCCCAGCCCAGAGACTGTCAGGGAGTCAGCCTGGCTGAGCCTGAGGTGTTGAGATGGCAGCGTGGTGTTATCAGTCAGGCTCTATCCAAAGGCCTCTTTTGGAAATGGTAGAGCAATCCTGCAGTCTCCAAGGAATACACACAGAGCAGGAGGAGAACTTGCATTGTCCAAGCTTTTGCTGGTGCTTCACTGGGATGCAACTGCAGAGGCATTGGTGGGACAATGTGGAGTGACTTCTGGAGCTTCACAGACTCTCTCTTGAGGGTGGGATGTGAGCCACACTACTTGCCCAGGAGCCTCATCCCATCTTTGAGGACATCTCTCATCCAAGGAAGCCGTGTGTGGCTCAGGCATTTTGGGGTGTGATGCTTAGGTCTGCAGAAGCTTTCCAGGACTTAGATGAGGCTGTGAGGAGACATCTCTGCAGGCATTATTTCACATGCCCATCCCTGGGAGGAAATGCTCTGCTGAGCCAGTGCTGCCCACAGTAAGCATTGAAAAGGGAGGAGCCAATTAGGGCCAACATACAATAATTAAACAGCAGCCAGTGAAGCTGCAGACATTCATATCACTGACTACAATTGATTGCTAAATCTGCCAGGCACCAGCAGATTTGGCTCATAGAATCATTAAGGTAGAAAAAGCCCTCTAAGGACATCGAGTCCCAGCTGTTAACCCAGCACTGCCAAGCACACCACTAAGCTATGACCCTAAATGCCACATCTACATGGCTATCCAAGACCTGCAGGGATGGGGCAGGACTCAAATGCTTCCCTGGGCAGCCTCTTCCAATGTCTGACAATGTTTTCAGTCAATAATTTCTTCCTAATGTTCAATCTGAACTCCTGTGGCACAACCTGAAGCCATTTCCTCTTTCAGGTAGTTGTAAAAAGTGAGAAGTTGTAGAGAGCAACATGAATCTCAAAGATGACAGAGCAGAGAGGGCAAAGAGCAAGGTGGGTTTTACATAGTAAATAAATTATTCATTAATTGGTTTTGGAACACAGACAGCACACGATTAGCTTCCAGCAGTGACAGTTACTATCTTTTCTTAATTCCAAACAAAACTTAGGTCCCTGGGTTTTCTTAATCAGACTCACTCACAAACTGCACCAGGCAAACCCAGTGTACAGATGTTCTGCACTTTAAAAACAGGTGGGAAGATATTGAGAAAGTGCTATAAAATCATTGTTCATCTTTCTATATTAAGCAAAACCAGGCTGCTGAGAGCGTGCAAAAGTGTTGCCTGGTAAAAACTCTGAGTGAGCCTTTTAAGAAGCTGTAAAAAAAACTAAAAAAGAACAGGATAATATGGGCATGGATTAAAGCCTGCACTCTGAAAACTACTGGGAAAAGTAAAGGAGGGAAAAGTGCTCGATTTATGTTGCTGAAGAAAAAGACATGTCAGTGGCTGAGGAAGAGCATCAGGATTTTATTGTTTTTAGAAAGGCTATGGTCCACTTGCAGAGGATCCTGTACCGTCAGTATGTGGGCCACCTGCAACAAGAAAAATGGGGTTATTGTGTTTAGTAACAGCCAGCAGTTACTTGCAGCTGCAAAAAGTTGTGTTTAGTCTCATACCTTGTGGTGGAAGGCAGCTGAAGAAGAGGAAGAACATAGTTTAAAGGCCATTACAAGACCTACTGATTTCTGCAAACAGTGAATTGCACTGATCCTGACAGGAGCCAGGAGTTCTTTACTGGTTCAGATTACAAAGCCGTGTCAATGGGAAATAGGTAGAAATGTTCATCCCTTATAATCCCATTAGGTAAATAATCTGTTCAGGAATTCAAATCCTCTGCTAAAGAGGGCTGTACAGATACCCCTGCCAGCAGGTCACCCGTGCCCAAGGCTGCAGCTGCCTCCATCCTGTTCTCCTGTTCACTAAGGCTCTCAAAGAGCCATTGCACAGAAATAAAAGTTGAGTTCTCACAGTGTGTCCCCATGTCACACTCCTTCCACGCTCTAGCAAGGTGCATTTCTTTACCAGCCTTGGCATGTAAGAACTTCCTGGCACCTAGGAAGCCAAGCAGGACAAGCTCAGAGGAAGGCACAAAGCAAGTGAGCCCCTGGAGGAGCTGGCTGTGACCTCTGCACAGGCCTCAAGGGCTCTGTGGGTCTGGGAGCATCCTGGGGAGAAGTTAATCCGTTTCTGCACTTGAAACCCACCCCCTTCAACTGCAAGCACAAGCTTATGGCAAAGGCTCAGCATTATTTCTGATACTCCCCTCCCTTTGTACCATTTTTCTTAGCTGGTGGTTTGGGTTTTTATTTTCCCAGGAATTTTTGATTAGCAAATGTCCCAGCAGCGCTTTAAGAACATAAATCCTGCTGGGAACCTTAGCCCAAATGTAAAACATTCCCCATCCCACCCCTGCCTTATTTAGCAGGTGACTGCTGGGTTCAGAGGGAGACCCAAAAGGCAGGGTGAGAGCCCCTGCAGAGCAGAGCAATGCAGCATGGCAGGGTGGGGGAACTGTGTGATCCTCATCCTTGTCAGATCCCCACATCTATTCCATAATCTGCCTTGCCACCCCACCTGGGCTGGGAGAAAGGGCTGCAAATGCAGGTTACTGCAGGTCACAGCTGCCTGCTTACTTACATAGGCTGGGCAGAGCTGCCACTCCAGTGCTGTTCTGTGGACGTGGGCAGGAGGCTCCTGGGGGGCACTGGGAACACCCCCGTGGGAGGGTAATGGTGGTGGTGGTGCACCACAGGTGGCTTGGGCCTGTCTGCTCTCATGGCCAGGGGAGCAGCAAGCTGCAGGTCCTTGTTGGAGAGAGGCAAAGGGTGGCTGCAGAAACTTGTGCCCCTCACGGGGCGGGTCCCCAGCTGAGGGGCAGGGTTCCACTCAGCCACCCCTTGGGAAAGGAAGACCTTTGGGATGTGTCTGGATAAGAGCCTGCAGGTTCCAGTACAGAAGGTCCAAGAACACTTGGTGACTTCAGATTTCACCTGATACTCAGACCCCACTCCCTCCAATTCATTCCATGAGTCAATGTCAGGGAAATGCAGAATGACAGGATGGCTGGAGAGGAAGGTGGGCATCAGGGCATGCTCTTCCTCTGTCACCTTTCCTAAGGTGCAGGGTCCTCCACAGTCCTCTGGCTCTCCCAGCTCTCTGTGTGCCTTGCCCAGGGCTCCTGCCCTCCCAGGGAGATGAGGGCAAGGATGCCCTCCAGGCTGGGGTGTGGTTACCTGTGCCCTCCCAGGGAGATGAGGGCAAGGATGCCCTCCAGGCTGGGGTGTGGTTACCTGTGCCCTCCCAGGGAGATGAGGGCAAGGATGCCCTCCAGGCTGGGGTGTGGTTACCTGCTGCGTGTGCTGGAGCGGGGCAGAGCTGGCTGCCCCAAGCTGTGCCAGCACCGTCGGTGGCAGAGCCTTCAGCATCATGTTCTGCATCATGATCTGGTGCATCTGAGCATTCTGCATCAGCATCATCTCTACCATATCTGGGAAGAGAAGAAAAGAATAAGAGCTTTATTTATTTTATTGCAGCTGACAAGCATCGTGGTCAGGAGTGCCCTCCAGCACACAGACTGGTCACTGCAACAAAGGCAAAGCAGCTGGAAGGGGGCACATGGAGAATATTTGCTTTGTTTCCCCAGACAGTGCAAAGTTAATGTCTGTGGATGGGGTTGTTCATACCAGCTTTCCTGTTTCTCCTCCCTCCTATAAGAAAGCTGCTGCTGAGTATCTTGTCTGTTGCTTGCCCTGCAAGCCCACATCCCTACCTGTGCTGCATGGCAGGATGGAGAAGAGCTGAGCTGCAGCTTTCCCTTGCTCCAGCATGGACAGGCTCCTGGCTGTGCTCTCCACTGCTTCAGATCATTGCTTTCCTGTGAGAGGTCTCCTCAAATTTATGTGATATTGCAGTGCCACCTTGAGAGTCCACTGACTCATAGAATTGTAAAGGTTGGAAAAGACCTTTAACATCATCAAGTCCAACCCTCAATCTGTCATTTCATGCACATCAAATCCCCTTACATGATCTCTGAGATCCAAAGGACTCGTGCAGTGTAACTAATTTGCCTGGGGAGAAGTGAGGAGTGAGAGGTGAGGAAAAAAAAGAAGGGAAAAAATAATGAAGGCAACTCTCATTTTCCTTTTTACTGATCATACAAAAAGTAGTTTACTACTTTTAGCAGCTTCAGAGAAGTCATTAGTGGATTGGGACTATTTTGGTTATGGGAATAAACTCTGATTCAAAAATCCAGACACTTAGATGAAGTATGAGCTGAGAAATACTTCAGTTTCATTACTGAGGATTCCTGTGTGGGATGAACCTTTGGCTAAAGGCTGAGCCAGGGAAATTGTCCCAGGTTTTAGTTAATGTATTATTTCACAGTAGCACTCACCTATGTTTAGAAACAAACTCTTTTATTGGCATTGCATTATATTTAGAACAACATTTTCAGATGTTCTGTCTTGTTTCCAAACACAGGGTACAAATAAAAGCCTGAGGAGATTGAACAGCGGGTTAGGAAGGAACAAAAGAATAAAACCAGATTTTAGAAGCCTGTTTGCTAATTCTGGAATCATCCATGTGCATGAGTTTGACTTTGTTATTATTACTCAGTGCCATGAGTTAAGTTGTCTTGCTTTCCCAATCTTCCCTTGAGTTTGTAGTTTTGTAGTTCCTTTTTCCTTCAGTTTTAGTGATAAAAATTTGCCTGAACATCTTTCACAACTGGTACATCCCACTTATGAAGCCCAACTCTTGCAGCTCCACCAGCTCATTAAACAGCACATCACTAACGAGCTTGGACACCATCCCATGTCCCCTTCCACTTGCCATGGCACCCTCTCCAGGCCTGGTGACAGGAGCTGGCTGCTATATGGAGAGTTTGTTACCTTCTTTAATGCTCCCAGAGCGGGGGGCTGCCAAGGGCTGGGCTGGGGGAATCTGCGTGATCACAGGGGATGGCTGGGGCAACTGCTGGATGATGGTGGCAGGCTGAGCTGGCATCTGGAACAGGAAGGAAAATGGGGAAGTCAGGGTTGGTTTTGGCCAGCTCCTCCAGCTATGGGAACAGCAGTCACTGCCTAGGCTTCAGGAAAGCTGGGATTCTCATGGAGAAGCTGTTGAGGTTGTGGGCTGCATGAGCAGACAGTGATGTGCATTAGAAAGTGCACTTTCTGGTGGCTGAATGGCCAGGCTGGAGTGTGGGCAGCCCTGCCACTCCTTTTGCCATCTTGTTCCAAGGGTAAACCACTCCCATTGTTAATTTTGGGCCTTATTTGCAAGATGATTTCCCCTTAGGTTTTGCTGCAGGCAGCAAGGGTCCCATAAAAGAGCAAGAGGCATATCTTCCCTTTTTGTGGGATGGGCAATTCCATACAGCTCCCAAATGATTGTCAGCTCACACTGGCACAGTGCTAAAGGTGTTTTCTAGGAGACAGTCCTTACTGTCTGCTGGATAATCCTTGGTGGCTCCACTTGGGAAGCTGGAAAAGGGATCTGGTAGATTTGTGGGAGGGCAGCCCTGTGGTCATGGCAGTGTCCCCCATCTGGTGCAGGTGGCTGTGAAAGCTCTTCCAGAAGGTGCTGCTCCTGCAAAATCAAGTATTTTCTTAAAGAAAACCTGGTCACAGCAAGGCAGACAGTATGGTTATGCTCTCTGGACTAAATGGGATTAGCTCCTTGGAACTTGCAGCAAGGCCACTGCCAGTACCTGCATAAGTATAAGGAAAGTTTTCCTTTCCACAGATCTTGAAGCATAAGCAAAAAGGATTGGAAAAAAAAGAAGTGCAGAACAAGCTACCAAAAGTCTGGGAAAACATTTCAATAACAGTTGGTATCCTCCACAAACTAGGAATAAATACCAATTACTATTGTCTCTACTTTGGCATCGCTAAAAATCCCTTCTTTGCATTTTGGCACAGAAAGTTGACGATACAGCAGTCCAGGACAGACAGACCCATCCCACTTTAGTGCAAGCTCCCTCAGCTGTAGTGAGGGAAGCCAAGCTGCTCCCCAGGTCCTCTCCTTGATTAGCTGGCCCAGACTTTATATTCCAAAGCAGCAGAGCACTCAGTCCTGCCCAGCCCCAGAACCAAAGGGCAGGAAAACACTGAATGCACCCCAGCAGTGGGTGTGCAAGTAACTGGGCTTACCCTGAGCTCCTGCAGCAGATCTTTCCTTTGCCTCAGGGCACTTTGGAGCATGTCCTGAGGTCTGTTCCCTGGAAGAGGAAGAGTCCATTATCTTCTCAAAGGATCACCAAGACAGAGCTATCACAGCACCTGTTTTATGATATTAATGTGGGAAATGTGTTATTTGGTAGCTTGATATTGCATATAGGTAAAGCCTTGTTTAATAATTTGTTACCTTTGTAAAACCATGGCTCAGGCCTGCTACTTCAGCTCAGCAGAAAAGGACTGGGGGAAAGCGACTCAGCTGAATTAGGGGTCAAAAAACAAGTTTTATAACCACTGTGTGTTCACATCGTGGTGTATGGGGGTTGGTTGGATTATGTTTGTTACAATTTAAAACTATGTAACTGGTAAAGGCCTAAATGCTTTAAAAGGCCTGGTTTTTGCAATAAAGAGGCTGTCCTTTGCACCTGCCTGGGGACTCTGCGTGGCTCTGCTTCAACACCTTGAGTTTTTCCACAAAAGGCTTTTCTTGTCAAATACATGTATGGATAATGACTTTATGCCATGTGCAGTCACAGCTGTTCAGCAGCTCTACAATGGCAAAACACCTCTGAAAATAAACTCTTTAGATTGCTCTCTAAAGGCCCCTTTTAACCTCCTGGTTTAGGAATCCATTTCAGGCTGAAAGTTTCTAGGTGTACCCTGTGCATGCAGAGGATGACTGTCTGTAGTAACAGCTCAAACAAACTCAGGTTTGAATGTCAACTTTTCTGTTTCTATTTTGTTCTGAATCAACTTCCTTTTCAGTTCATCCCACATGTGGTTGATTTTGAACTTGCTTGTAATGAAGATAAGCAAGAAAGTTTTTATATACTTTGGAGCCATGCCTGGCATCTGCTCTGGAAATCACCACTTCTTATTTTGAAACTGTAAGTTGTTATAGGGGATTTTTAAAAAATTTTGGCCACAGCATTAGAAGATTCCAACTATTTGTGCATCAGATCAATGAATAGGAGCCCACAGTACAGTCCAGAAATATCACTGA
This sequence comes from Leptocoma aspasia, assembly GCA_013399835.1. Taxonomy (NCBI): domain Eukaryota; kingdom Metazoa; phylum Chordata; class Aves; order Passeriformes; family Nectariniidae; genus Leptocoma; species Leptocoma aspasia. The sequence goes on from VXAX01004768.1 coordinate 33,029, forward strand.
GCTTCTACTGGTAGCCTTGAATCAATAGATTATATAAACAGTGCATGTGCCATGTGCCATGCAAAGAAATGAAGTGTTCCTCCTGCCTTTTCAGAATCACCAAAGCCAAGCAAACAGCTGGACTACAGCAGGGGCTCACTCCTAGGTGGAAGAGCTAGGACAAACTGGATCACCATCAGTTTGCTCCAGCTGAGCCAGCAGCTGCAGCTGAGAGGCTGCAGAGGATACCTGGGCAGGAAGTCATCTCATGTTAGTGCTCAGCTGGTTGTTCACTTCCCTTGGTTAGGAAAAAAATAGCTGAAGGTATTCAAAAGATATAAAGCAGTTAGCTCACAGCTGTTAGGGAGGAGAGGAGATCATCCCCTGAGGAACTCATGCCTGAGAACACAAGCAAGCCCTTTCCAAAATATGCCTATAATTTAGAACAATTGCTTCTCTTACTTGCAGCTGGGAGAGACAACTCCATCTTCTCTAGGTTCTCCTGTTCATTTTCTAGTCTCTGTTGGCAGAACCATAACCAGAACTGGTTATAAGTCAGGCAGAAAAGCTCAAAAGGATTTCCAAGCCTATGGCACGGGTTTGGGATGGAGGAAATAGAGCAGAAGTGGAGAAAAATGGTGGTTCTTACAGAATTATGAAATCTCTCATTACAAATCTAGTTACAGTAAAGAAGTCATGCTTCCAACTGTCCAGGCTATTCCAGACCTTAAAATTGATAGCATGGTGCATCAGGAGACATAATTTATTTTGTAGGGCAGAGAGCTGCATCATATGAAGAACTTGATAATGTTCAGTTTGGGCTTGCCTGATAGTCCAAGATCTGGACTCTTGACTCAGCAAAGGTCTGACCAGGCAACACATCTGATGAGAAAGCAGACATGAAATTGCCTTAAAACAATCTGAGGTTCTCTTTACCCAAGATTTACTCCTAAACTTTGCCTGTCCCAGCTCAAACTGGCTTTGAGCTAACTGGTGACATCTGCCATAAAATCAAAGTCAATTGAATTTACTGTAGGTCCACATAAACTTGTACAATGTTATTTAAGAAAGTGACAGTAAGTAGTAGCACTCCTCAGTGTATCTCAGTAGAGTTATACTATTTTAAAATACAGTGTTAATGCTTAAACAGGCAAGAGCAAAAAGCAGAGCAAAGGTGGCCACTGCAGAATTATCCCCTTACCTTTTCTAGGAGTTTGAGTTTCAGTCGTGTCAGGTGATCCACCACTGAAGGATCTGCCATCATCTCCTGGGAAGAGTAGGCAGGCAAAAACAGGTTAAAAAGCTAAACAGAGGCAGATTGGTTTGCAGTGCTCTTTTTTTTTTTCCCTCCACAATCTTCACAGAATAATTCCATTATTAAAAAACAATAATACAAGATGAGTAGAAATTGAGAGAAGCAGATTAAAGCTTCAGTTTCACTCCCAGGTCAAACTGAGTACAGGCATTCACAACATCACAGACACAGCTTTTCCTGCCATTTCTCTCAACATACTTTTGTGCTGCAGGTTGTGATGCTCACAGGAAGGCAACTGAGACTGAATATTTATTTGTCTGTTCCTTAATGGTTGCTATCCTTCCCCTGGCAGCATCACTAAGCCTGGCCTCTGTGTTGTTAGAGCCTTCTAATTAGCTCAGAGGTTTGTGCCTGTAACCTGGTTGCTAAGTTTATAGTGCCAACACCTAACATAAACAATTTAATCTCCAGGCACAGAAGCTTGTGTACCTTTGGTAGAGCAAATGCCTGGCACATTAGTGGACAAGGAAAAAAAAAAAAGAAATTAAAGCCAATGGTTCTTTAAAACAACCCCAGTTCCAGCGGTCAGATGCTGATCTTGCTGATTTATTCCTCTATAAGGGGTCTGCACACTTTTGACACAGCCCTTTACATGAGTTGTTAATACCACAGAGTAACTAAAAAAAATGAAGGAGCATAGCTAGAACTCTCCCCTGGGTAAGTTCAAGAGTAAAGAAGCTATGGTGTAACATCCTTTTGGTCACCATCTCCCAAGAAACCTGTAGAATGTCTCCCTCTCCCAGCAAAGCCCTACCAGCATAAAAACAGGGTAACATTTATCAGTGACATCCATAAAATGAACACCAAGGCAAGAAAAAAAAGCCAAGGAACAGACACTCCTTCTCAGTGTCATATTTTAAGCCCAGTTCTGCTCCCAGGAGAGACAAGTTACAACCCTTTCCTCACTTGAAAGCCACAGGAAAACTGCAGCAGAGCCAGTGCTGGCAGCTGGAGCAGCTCAGAGATGCTCCTAAGCTGTGTGAGAGCAGAACAGATCACCTCCCCCAGCTGTGAGCCACACAGCCCATCCCTAAAAACACACAGGCTGGAAGTCACTGGAGAAGTTAGGGAAGCTGAGGTGCAGGGATCCCTAAACCAGCTGTGCTGTGTCAGAGCTGGGGTTCAGCTCCCTCTGGCAGGGCTCTGAGCTGAAAGGCAGGAGTCACGAGCCAGAACAGAAAATCCTCTCTCCTGCCAGCAGCTCTCCTGGGAAACAGCTCTGAGGCCATTTCTGTACTTGAAAACCCCAACAAGATTCTTCTCTGACATCTTTGACCCCTTCATCTGAGCAGCTGCAACAGCTTTTAACAAGGAGTTTCCTAGCTATCTTAACCTAAAGCATAAGCCTAGTTATGCCTGTAAACTGCATAAGGATAGTTTGCTTCTGTGCTGGGAAAGAAACCTACCCCTTTTTGATTGGTAGTGAATATCGAGCTGATTTACCATCAGTAAGTGAATATTGAGCTGATTTACTATCTGTTTCAAGATTTACTATCAACTGGCTTAGTACAGTGCCCCTGAAAGTTAAATTTCTAGAGCCTTCATTGCAGTATGAATAGAGAGTAACAAGAGAGTTTGACAATAAGAACCAGGTCTAAGTATTCCATTAAAAGTACAGCACCAGTGTTAATTTTTAATTTACTGAAGAGGAAATGAAGAGGAATTTTTGCTTGATGTGGCAGGTATTCTCAGGTAAAAAATATTTTTTTTTATCCCAAAAAAACCAGCCAACCAAAAAAACCCGCCAAACCCAAAACCAAAAAAAGGCACTTTTGAATGCCTCGGTCACAGTGTTATCCTTACTCTTGGGACATCTTACAACTTGCTAATTAATGGGGTGCCAGGAATGTGCCAGCCACACACAAGATCTTGCTGAAAGGGATCTGTAGCTACACTGAATCCCAAACAAGGGATCACACTTGAAAATGAGGATTCAAAAGAGCAAAACCAGACAAGTTTAATCCTACAAAGGAATAACAGGTGTGTTACATGCACCTCACAGGACATAATTATTCTGCTCTATTTAGCAGTGCTGAAGTCAGAGTTTGGACACTGTGCTTATTTTTAGACATGGTGGTTTAAGAGGGAAAGAAAGTCCAGGAAAAAAAAATTATTAATAGGTTCTAAGGAAGACTTGAAAGAACTGGCTTTGTTTAATTAGTAAGTAGATGGTGAAAAGAGGACAAGCCAGCAATTTTTGAATAAATGAGAGGATACAATCAAAGAACAGGGTGGAGTGGGGAGGTTCTGTCTGGAAAAACACGAGCATTTGGTTTAATGAGGAAGAGAAAACCTGATAAAAACAGGGAAAGAAATCTTCATTAGCCACTAAGGGAAGTGATGGAGCAGCTATCAAACAAAAAACTTTCACAGAAGTTGTTTATGAACAACTAAAAAACCAAATGTGTTGAACATTGTAGGACTATTGTAGGACTCCTCAGACACAGGAATGGATTAGATAACCTGATGAGGTCCATACCAGTATTGCATTTCTTTGATGTCTTTTATTGATTTTGGTATTTTATACCCTTAATTTTAATTTCTATGAGTTCTAAACGACAATTTTAAAAGAAATTATGATGATAACCAAGATGATTAGAGGGGTGGAACAACTCTGCTGGGAGGAAAGTCTGAGAGGATTGGGATTGATCAGCCTGAAAAAGAGAAACTTTGTGGTGACCTAACTGTGGCCTTCCAGTATCTGAAGGGAGCCCACAAGAAAGATGGAGAGAGACAATTTACAGGGGCCTGGCGTGGCAGGACAAGGGGAAATTACTTCCCACTGACAGAGAGTAGGTTTAGATTGGATATTAGGGAAAAGTTCTCTGTGAAACCCTAGAACAGGTTGCCCAGAAAAGTTGTGGCTGCCTGATCGTTGGAGATGCTCACTAAGACATTTCATAATTCGGACTTGGTCTTTTGGTATTGACTGGGGACCATCTCAGAATCCTGGCTGTGAAATCAGAGAGCATGGCAGTACTCCCAGGAAAACAAATAAACACCTCAGGAGCTGCCAAAGCAGGGGATGGCCAGAATTAGCCTTAGGAGCCCATCCTCCATGTCAGATCTGTATGGAAAATCACGCTATGAGAAGCCAGGGTCCACAAAGGAGACAGAGGAGTCCTGCAATCTCTCTCTCTCTCTCTATCTCTCTCTAGGTTTTTGAGGGCACAGCCTCCTAAACTCCCAGCCACGTGTTGCCCTGTTCCTTTCCCCTTTGCCCGAGGTACTGTGAAGGTCCAGCCTTCCCTAGCTGCCTGCCACATGTCCCCTCTGGAACCTGCCATTTTACCCCAAAGTTCCAAAGTTCAGCCTTGTGCAGACCCTTGCCTGTTTTGAGAGTGGAACTGTCTGGGCTCTGCAACCAACCTGCTGCTTGAAGTTAGTAGAGACATAAGGACCCATCTCAAAGACATTACCACGCCCAGCTTCTCCCACAGAATTGTTTGTAACGACATCAGCACGCATCTTCCCTTTCAGATCTAACATCAGCATGGTTTGCTCACTGAAACTTCCACTCTTCCTGGGGAGAGTAAAATCCTTCATGAGAAGGAAAGCCAAAAATACCGTGCCCCAGAAACCTCTGCAGTGGGCTGAAGGTTAACCTTAACTCAGCCCTCCATGCAGATGGGCATTTTAATGTTTGCCAATCCAGCACACGGCTCCGAGTAACAGATTTGACTAAAACCTGTATTTTTATCATTTAATGATTTCAAAATCACACAGAAGCCACCAGTTTTGTAGTCCAATAAGCAGAGCCAAAGGGAGTTGAAGATTGGACATCTGGGGTCTTAAATTCATGGCCCTTCAAGGACGTTGGAGTAAGCACAAGATGCCAGAGGAGATTAAGGCCTGGAAAGCAGGAGACAACTCCATGTCCGAGAAAATGACGACAGAGAGGGATTAAAGAATGACGACCAAATTAGCATGAAGAGCGAGAAACCAATAAGTAACACAGGATAGCATACAGCTAACTGAAGCAACTTAGAACCAATGAGCATTAATTTATTTCTTGGCTAAAAATTTACAAATAAGCGAAAAGGCGGGAAGGGAGCCACCAACCCTCGTCGTGCCCTATTGGCTGCCCCTAGCCCCGCCTCCATTGGCTGCCTCCAAGTCCTCACTCTCCATTGGCTGCCCCTAGCCCCGCCTCCATTGGCTGCCTCCAAGTCCTCACTCTCCATTGGCTGCCCCTAGCCCCGCCTCCATTGGCTGCCTCNTCCCACTCCCCTCCCCCTTTTGCCTGCCCCTAGCCCCCCCTCCATTGGCTGCCTCCAAGCCTCACTCTCCATTGGCTGCCCCAAGTCCCCGCTTCCCACTGGCTGCCTCCCGCGCTGGGCGGGGACGGCGGCCCTTTTGAAATGGCGCGGGACGCTCCCATTGGTGGCTATCGCAGAGGGGGCGGGGCCTGCGGCTCGCGCCGGCTTGCCCGGGCTATCCCAGCAGCCATTTAGCAGGTGTGGGCGGAGCCAAGCTGAGGAAAGCCGTCGCCATTGGCCGGCGGCCGCCGTGCGTCAGGAGCTCCGGCCAATGGGCGCTGAGCCCCGCCCCGCGCGGTGTGGCCGGCGCGGCGGCGGGCGGGGAGCGGCCCGGGGCGGCCATGACCGGAGCTGGGCTGCCGCGGCCGCCGCCGTGAGGGCATGGACGCGCAGGAGGAGGCGCGAAGGCGCAAGCTGGAGGCGGGCAGGGCTAAGGTGAGGGCAAGGGGTTCCGGCTAGGCGGAGGCTGCGCCCGCCCCGGTCCCGGTGCGCTCAGAGGGCTGGCAGGCCCGGCCTGCTTCGCCTCAGCTCGCCCCGGGGCTCTCCCCTCCGCGGCGGGTTCCGTGCCGCGCTCGGGGCTGGGTGCGGGGTGCCGGCCTCGGGGCTGTCCCCCGAGCCCGGTGGGGCTGCCCTGGCACGGTGGCTCCGCGGGAGAAGCCGTGCCCAGCGGTGCTGCTGCCTGCGGGGCCCCCACCCCGCTGGCAAGCATGGAAACATCACCTGGGGTGATCGCAGAGCAGCTCGCAGCAGTGCGTATACCGGCCCTCAGGCTCTGTTTGTTGTTTTTTGGGGGTTCTCTTTTTCCCAGCTCTCCCATTTTTGCCTAGGATTCAGTGTTTGTGGGAATGGTGCAGTTCCAGGTGAGGATGCCAAAGAACAGGTGTTGTGTTGTTGCTCACTCGCCTGCCTGTGTGTCCGCCCGTGGGGTGGCGGAGAGCTGGTGTCGCTGTGATGCTTTCCAGTCACGCCGCTAGCAAACACTTCATAAGCTTTGAACATTTAGGTGTTTTCATTTGTGTGTGGCTTAGGGACTTGTATAGAGCTCACAGGATGAGGCTGATGTATAAAGATAACATTCTCCAGGTAATTATTACCTGCAACCATGTGTTTGACGCTGGTTGTATGCTAACCCCGTTAGGCTAAGACTTCTGCTTTGTTTTGGTAGTGATGTTCAAGGAGCTGCTTGGAAATGCTTGGTTACTTTCCTTTTAATTCAGCATTTCTGCTGGGTTTTGAGCTGGTTTTGTCATATTTCTCTCTTGGCTGTCCCTGCTAGGTAAGGCTTTCTAGTTCTCACCATTCCAGTAGGGAATGGAGGGGGGCTGTAGCTAGACACGGTCGTGGGAAGTTTGGACCCATCAGATCTTCCTAGATCCTGCCTTTCCTGCAGGGAACCTCTCTGAACATGTGGCTAGTGGGGTCAGAGGTGGCTTGGAGCTGTCCTGTCTGTCTGCTGTGTTTCTGTTTCAGCTGCTTCCTGCCAGTGCTGTGCACAAGAAAAATCAAAGAGAGCTTTTCTGGAAGGGAGCAGAGTTGTAGCTGAAGCTGCAGCCTGGTGATGGGCAGTACACCTCCTCCATCCCTGGCCTGGCCCTCCCTGATGCTGCCATGAATTCCACACTGCCTGCTCCTGCTCAGCAGTTTCTCATCTGCCTGCCTTGCCAGCCTTGTGTGCTGTGAGAACACAATCCTCTGCTGGAGAGCAGCTGTATCAGTAGCTCAAGAGAGAGAGCTCTGAGAGCAGGAGTTCTTAAGGTTGAAAGGTGGCACAACCCGTGTTAACATTTCTGTTAACATGAATTAATTCCAGGTGCAGGACCTGTTTATGATTAGAAAAATGTGACAGACTTAGCTTGAATAAGTTATTAGTTCCCACCTGTTGGAAGACTGTTTTTTGCCATTAAAAAAAAAAAAGGCAGGGACTTGCCTTATGTTTCAAGTTATACCTGCAGAGCCAGTGTTGCATTTACTGGTTTTTATACTGGGTGTTAAATCTCTCTCTTCCCATTTAAAAAAAAACCCAAAACATCATTAGCAGCCCCATCGATGTTGCTGTTGCCTGGTGTCCTATGGCATGCTGAGAGGAGAGGAATATTTTCAGAGAGGCAGAGATAGATGTAGTGCTTCCTCTGCTGGTTAAAATGTCACAGAGATCTATTCCTTGGCTGGCAGATTGTGGGCACCAGGCAGCTTCCAGAAAGCACCCAGGTGACATTTTCCCTTTTTTATTCTGATTTTCTTTTTTCTAGTTTTCTTTGTGCTCCCCTCCTCATGGATGCAGCACAGTTTTGAAAGGGAGGAAGAGCTATGAGCAAGTACAAGTTCTTCATGTGGTGCAGCCTAGAGCAGCTGAAGGTGATGCCATCTCTGGTGTGACACACAAGTGTTCAGTGTCCATCAGATCAGCTCTCTGAACCATCTCTGCAGCAGCTGCTGACAGCAGGGGACAGGAGTGAGGCTGGCTTGTGTGTGTGAGGCCTCTGTTGTAGCAACCTGTGCAGTGGTGTAACTGCAGTTTGGTACTGCTTCACTCTGGAGGTGTGAGCTCTTGAGGGCTTTTTGCCTCACCCCCACCCTCCAGAAAATCAATTAGTTCATCTTTAGCATCCTTAGATTTTAGTCTGCTGAGCAATGACTTGGCAAAGAAATACGATCTAAATGTTTTCCTTTTCAGACCAGTACTTGCCTTATTCTTTTTCATACAGGAATAAAAATTCCATTATTGAGGTGCATTTAAGTTATCACCTAACAATAATAATGCCAACTGTTGTATTTATTGGAGTTTGTAATTGGCAGTTAAGTACTGACTATTGGGTACCTTAGGTTCCTAACAAATGCAATACTGATAGCCAGGGTAGTAATTGAGAAATAGAACAAGCCTAAACTATTCGGTGCTGCTTCTTTTTCCTTGTTTGTTTCTACCTCACATTAATTAGTCTGCATCTTGACCACCTGTGCCTCTAGTTACAGAGCTCTCTGTGGCATACCTCAGGTGTGGTAAGTTTTGCTCTGCTTCCATTTTACAGTTAGGACCTGAAAAATGAGTTCAGGTTTTCCAGGAAGTTTTCCCACCTCATCATTTTGAGGAAGGTCTAGAAAATATTTCTTGGTTTTGTCTAAGAGCACTTGTTGCTTATGTTTGCTGTATCCAAGAGCTAGACTAATGTTTATTTGAACAACCTGTTTCTGTTTGGTGCTGATGTGGTGTTCTGCTCTGTTGTATTTTCTCTGGGTGTTGGTTTTGGTACTAATTTCTGAAGCACATGAAGTAATACATCGACTTTTAACTGACTGGTCCTGGTGAAATGAAGTTGCAGTGCATTGGTACATGCAGAAAGGTGTTCATGTGTTACAACTGCTGCTTGGGATGCTGTGGAGGACAGTGCTCTCAGAGTTCCTGTGGCAATGCTACATCTTGGCTAAAAGTGAAGCTTTCACCTCGGCATGTGCTTCTAGAATGCAAAAGGAGGGTTAAATCATTCAAAGTGGGCATGGTGGGCTCTCACTGTGAGGAGGCAGAGGCAGTTGTGTCTTGCTTTCTTCACATTCACACTCACTACTTTGTGTTGGATGGCTGTCTGTGAATTTGAGATTCTCTTACAATGACACTTAACTCAATGAAAGGCTTTGGAAACTGGATATTGCTCTAAATAGAACTTTTCCCATAAATCTGGAGCATGTTTGAATCCAGCCACTCCACCAAGTCCAGTAGTTCCATAAAGTTTTGGTGTAGTTAGATATTTTTGCATGGCATGTATTATGATTTTATATGTTTAGTGCAAGTGAATGGGACAAAATAAGTTTTGTTTTCTTTGACCTGCACATTTAAAAATTTATACTGTTTAAGTGTTCAGTCATGCCAAGTCTTGGTATTTCAATGTGAGATACTTGGTCTCCCTTCATGAATCAGTAACTGCTCTCTGTAATGCCCACTCTCTCTGCCTTTCACCTTTTCTGCTTGTTTTACTCCTGTTTTCCCTTTTTCCCTGCTTCAGCAGTTTCCTTTACTCTCCGTTTTTCTGCAGGTTTCCTCCTGCCCCGTTTCCCCATGTTATCAGGTTAATTAGTGCTGTAGCTATTTTTGACATACATTGCCATCAGTAAGTGCTGGAGTTGACACCTGGTTTCAGAGGGTAGTATTTGTGTCTCACTGCAGCTTTATGGTCTGCTCAGTCTGCTTATTGTGAAAGGCACAAGTCTGGCAATCTTCATTTAATCTGCATTTCAATATTACTAACTGTAGGAATTACAGAAGGTAATCTTAAGAATAAGTTTTTTGTACATAAGAATTTTATCAGCTGGTAAGAAATTGATGTCTTTCTGCAAATATACCTTTTAAACAGGTTGCTGGGTGCAGCAGATGTGTTACTATGCAGCTCTTGAGTAGCTAAGCTGTCAGGTAGAAGTTCCTGTAAGGAGAGGGGACTGAACTGCATCCTTTTCACAAGCTGAATGAGACAAGATTTTTCTGCAAGGTGGCTATTTGACAGGAAAACCAAGCTGTCAAGCAGTGGATTTTTGTATGTATTACAGGTAGAACTTGGCAGTGATGTTTGCATCCAGTCATCAGTTCAAAACTATCTGTTTTGTCTCATCACAAGGATATAACACTGCACTTGATAATCTGTGGTTTTAACCTTGAAGAAGTCTTTGTCCTTATGAGAAGGATGTCTGGATTTCTGCTGTGGGGGAGATGTTACTTGGAAATGCTGCCTAAACACAATACTAGAGTTGAAAATAACAATAATCCTTTAGGGTGTTTAGGGTGTTAGGGAGAGTTGGGTAATAAATTGTCAGTGACATTCTTTACAAGTCTCTGGGGCTTTTTAGAGCTGTGATAGCCTGATAAAGTAGAGCATCTGATTGTTCAACAGAAGAAATTAAAATGACCTGGCTTAATTGATTTTCTATTTATGTACTGGAGGCTGCTTTCTGGCGAAGAAGTTTTGCTGTGTTCTCTTAAGGGGGTGGCAGGGAAGGAGCATTAAAATTAACGGAAGTGAATCCTCATCTCAAAGCTTACGCTGGCTAAGACCTGTTTAGATGAATTTGTAGGGGTGTGCTGGTGCTGGCACCATGGCAAGGGGGTTCTTGCTTTTGCTGGTCTTGCAGAAGGACTGCTCAATTATTCTTTTTTCCTAATGCTTCTAGTATATTGACAACTCGTTCCTTTACTAATTTGTCTTGCTGTAATTCTGGATTATTATTGACACACAGAGTTTCACTGAGTAAAACTTGGATTCTTGTGTGGAAATGAGCCTTTAGTGCTGGTGTGAGATTTGTTGCTTAATGGCACAGTTATCCAGTGTGTGGTGAATGTGTGGAAAGTAGGCAGATAAAGCAGTTTTTCTGCAGATGTATATGTTTTATCAAGACAGGAGCTCTGTCACCCATGACTGTGTTAATCTTGTGGTCCTGCTACTTTTTCCTTGCTTACCTCTCCCTGTACCTCTTGCAATCTTTCCTGAACAGTTTGCTTACTTCAGACAGCGAAAAGCAAAGGGCGACGTCGCGCAGTCGCAGAAAAAGGCGGCGAAGAGGAAGGGCTCGGCTGTCCACACGCATGACCTTCCGAAGGAAGAGCACCCAGTAGCAGCCAGAGATGCTGGCGAGGGTGTAGAGGGTCAGGCTGGAGACACCAACCTGCCAGAGGCAACAGCAGAGGCACAGGTAAATTTTAGTATTTCTTGCCTTCGCTCCGCTCCGTGTGCAGGTAACAAGTGTTGCAGGCGGTTGTTTGACTCAAGTGAGTGTTAGCTCACTGGCCACCAGCTGCCCTTGGGAGGTAAGTGAACTGGTGTTATCTGTAATAGTTCACTCTCTAACTAAGTGATCTCATTTACTGAGTAAGACATCTCCATGGTATGGCCTAGGTAGCTGCTAGCCTCCTAAATTAAAGTCTTTCGCCTTTCCATGGATTTCTCTTTGGGCACACCTAGGGTTATGTGGCTCTGAATTCATGAAATGGCAAATCTGGATTGGGAGATCAACAGATGAAAAACTGCCAGGACCTTATAATGCACGGCATTAATTTGCTTTTGTATCACTTGGCTGGATCAAATATATTTAATGTTTTCTGAAAAACTATAATTTATTCCAGCAAGCTCTTAGTAGCCATTGTAAAGCCAGCATGTAAGTTATTTCCACGTTTGTTATTTCCAGATTTGTTTGAAGTGTAACTCTGTGTCTGATGTATTTTGGTATTTTTGTACTGATGACTCTCTAAAGGTAGTCATGTTATTTGTGGAAAGAATTTTGGGGAGCTGGTGCCTTCTGCACCAAAAGCACCTCTCCAGATGTTGGTGTGTTTTCACAACATACCACAATAGCATCACACTAGTGTGTTTGCAAACCTGCAATGATGGGAGATAAAATTTGTGTGTGCTATCCTGCTTTCTGCTGTGAGGGTATCCCTGATGCTTTCAGGATATCTTCAACATAATGTTAGCATTGCAAAGGCTTTTATGAAGCTACACATGAGTGAGTGCACTGAGGAAAAACAGTGTTTTGTCACTCAGCCATAGCAGTCCTTGCTTCATTTGTGTGAGCTTAAATTAAAAAAAAATAAATTAAAAAAAAACCAAACATAAATCACTTACTGCTGCTAAGCTGGTTTTTTCAAAATAGCTGGTTTGTAAAGCAACTGGAATTCTAGGTTACCTGGAGAGGTGCCTCCAGGGAGACAGTAATCATTGGGAACTACTTCAGGCAGACTCAAAATGCAGGGAGAGCTGTGGACTGCCTTTTCCAAATAATGTAATAGTCATCTTGGTCTTGTTGTGAATTTAGTGAAAGGGAAACCTCTTTCAAGGTATCAAGCTATGTTAAATCTGTCTGTGAGGAAAAGGTCTTGCTTTTGTGATTACCTGAATGGTTTTAGCATGTTTGTTAAATATTATCTCCTGTCAGTTTACTAACTTTTAGGAGTAGATTAAAGATTGCTCAAATACTTGCCAGCTACAACCCCAGAGGATCAAGCACTGAATCAGTGTTGAGGTTTAGCCCTAAATTTAAGTAGACATTATAATACTTTTGTTTGGGTTTTTTGCAGTTTAATTCATTTCACCATGAAGGAGCAGCTGGATTTAGCATAAAGTCAGTCTCTCACAACACAGACCTTTCTGACTCATGCTTAAGGTGTTTCCAAACTAATTCTGTTTTTCCTTATTTTTGTTTAAAATAGCCATGATTTAGTGTTTGGTTTATTTGTTTATTTACCAGGGCAGCACTGATTTGTCTGGCTGGGAGGCACTGAATGATCATGCAACTGAAGTAAGTGTGATAGGGTGTATCTTTAGTAAAAGATGCTGGATAGACCTGGAAGAAGACTGTGATAATTGGTTGCTAAATGATTAATTGAACATTGTTATCAAATATGATAAAACTGATGTGTTTTCACTATTTTATGGTGTAAAACAGGCACTTCTCTGTATGTACATGTACTGGCTGTGAAAATTGGTTGCTAAGAAAATTAGGTTTTGTAAAATCGTAGACTTTTCCCAGGGAAATTTTAATGTTTTAATGTTTCCAATTGATACCTGGGTTCATTTTTCACTGTTTCATACAATACAACCAAAAAGTATTCAAAACAAAATGCAAGATACTGTATCACATATGATGATTGTAACACTGTTGCTCATAAGAAACCACAGAAATTTAATTTTAATTGAAGAGCTTTACATTGTTGTTTCTCATTTGGATGGACGGTTCTCCAGTCAGATGGATGTAAAAGCTTTGTTTAAATTGGTAGTAGTCTGCTTCCTTCCTCACAACTGCAGGTATTTAAATCTCAATACATGCCAGAATGACATGTTGCCACCATTTGGTGCTGTAGAATCACAACACTCTTACTTTACTTTTGTGCCTTAAACTATCATGAAAATGTATTATCTATGATCATTTGTAACTTGAAATTTTTAAGCATTAAGGACTTTGTATGTAATGTTTCTATTAGATCCAAAGTCCCAGTGTTGAGCTACTTTTAAAGTAGAATATGCCCAGGACTTAACCTTGAAGCGGAATTTTTCTTCAGACTAATCACAAACCAGAAGTGGTATTTTTAGTGAATAAATGCATTTCTATTTCTTTTATGAAGGAAGATAGGATAAGTTCTGCTGCAGAATACAGCGAGGCTGATGCTCAGATGTGTCAGGCCAGGATAGCTGAGCTGGAGAGCAGACTGCTGGAGAAACAGGAAGCAGTGGAAAGACTCACTGTACAGATGGATGAGCTGCAGGACCAACTCACCCAGCACAACGATTCTATGCAGCTTCAGGTACGTTTCACAGAATTGGGTAATGGGATAGTAGTATCTTATTTTAACCCCAAAAATATTTAGGCCTCAGGACTCAAAAAACCTATTGTTTTTTATTGACAAGTACTTCACCTTGCTAACATGTAGTGCGAAAAGCAGCATCGTCTTCCAGAATAATAAAAAAATAGAATTTTGCATTCTCTTTCTTATATTTCTAGAATAGCAGTTCTGTGTAAAGGTAAGTTATTACCAGGTGCTTTCTAAGACTAGTTACTTTCCCCTTTATATGTTCTTTTTCTCATTCGAGGATTGAGGAAACAAAGATATTTCCTGTTGGTGAGAAATAAATTGAAAAGATAAGTGTTATTAACATAAAATAGGATTAATGTATCCCATCTCATTAGCTTCCTCTCACATGACTGAAGGGAATTACTGGCAGATAGGAAACAATTTAGGGGGTTCTAAATATTCATTATATCCTTTTTGGAAACTTGATTGCTTTTTACATCAATAAGAGCTACAAATTTGAAAGTAAAAGTACCAATTTCATTGCTGGTATCCCATAATTTGTTTTTAAAATCACTTGATTAGGTTTGCCATCTCTGAGATCAGTTTAAGATTCCTTTTCCATCATGGCAGTCATCATCTTTGGCCACAAAAACTTCTTTGGTGCAAATTGGTTAAAACTGAAATGTAACTACGGACTCTCTGATGCCTTTGCTTAAAGAAAACCTGCTTGGTTCCAAATATGTTAAGAATATTTAATGTTAAAAGTGCACTTCTTCTGACCCCTGTAGGAAACAACGGTTCAAGAGCAGAATGAAATCATCAGGAAGTTAACAACCTGCCTTCAACAGGCCAAGCAAGACCGGGATGAGCTACAGGAAGAGGCTTCCTGTGTGGCTGGTCAGATCCATGATTTACAGCTCCAGTTACATCAGGTGTGCTTCTCCTCCAATTTGTGTGTCCTTACAGAGACTGCAGGAACAACTTTAGACAATGAATGTAAAAACATTGAGCTGATGATGTAACTCTTCATAGTTCAGTTTGTAGCAGAGCAGTGAAAATCATTTCAGGGCGAGGCAGGGTTTTTTCATGGTTGCTACAGAGAAGTCCTGGAAATACCCTCATATTTTCTACTTGCTTGCATAATGTTTTGAAGGTCATTACACTTCTTTGTTCATCACTTAAGCCCTTGGTAGGGAATTTTACACAATGTTGTTAGTGGTGTTATGGGTTGAGTGAAAGCGTTAGACGAGCCCTGCCTTAGTTTCACATTTTTGGCAGCAGCTTGGATTGAGGTGAGGCACACCTAAACCACTCTGGCTCCCAAGTTCTTAAAAATTGCAGGTCAGGTCTATCATAAAATAAGTTAGTTATTGAATAGGCAGAAGATTAACAGACAATTGGCCTTAAACAGAGTTCCACAGGTTAGAACAACTATTAGAAGATAACGTAAAACAGTGCACAACATAAAGGTACCTATATTATGGCTAGCAAAGAAATAGGGTAGATTAGGAGTCAATGTAACTTACCACCAAACTGATGATGAGGTACACAGATTCCTTTCACTCAATCCCCAAGAGGATAACCACGAAGTGGCATCCCAAATTTGGGGAAGAGCCCCACACATTTCCCCAGAATGTGCAGAAGATTTCTGCCTTGTGAAAATCTGGTGTAGCTTTTATAGTTTGTGAAGTTAAGTGTCTGTCAGTCAGAAATTCAAGCTTATCTTCCTTCAATTTCTTCCTCAAGGCAAGATGTTTATTGTCAGCTGGGAATGCCACCTCCATGGCAGCAGAAATATTTCACTACCAGACAGATGTCTGGCCTGAGATATTTCACCAATTAGCAAATTCTTGTGAGGGGGAAAATGCCTTGAGCTATTGCACCAGCTGATAGGCAGAACAGAGAAACCCTTCTGTGGCAGGGGAATGTCCTGCCACAAGTGGTTTGTGCCCTGTGCACAACTGCTGCTATGTAATTTGGGCTTGCATGTGATCATTTGTCCTTTGCCAGAGAAATCTACGAGTTTCTGCTTGGGCAACTGGAACGTCTCAGCTGTTAGACAGAAACCTGCTGTGCTGAGCTAATGTGACTTGGCTCAAAGAAAGAAATTTAAAATAACACGGTTCAAACAGCCTGTATGACACATAGGAACCTGCTTCAGTGCAACAGGTCTAATCCCTGGATAATGAGATATACTGCAGCCTTTCTCTGCTTTAAAATGTATTTTTAAAAGTGCTTTATTCTTTCTTGGTGATGCTCAGTGTTCTAGTGGCTGTCCTCTCTGAATTTATGTATTTATTGTCCTTGGAGCCTTGTAGTAAATGCCAAAGAGAAATGTTTCTGTGTAGTGACTGTTTCAGGTTTGCAGGATAAGAATTGCCCTGCATGGGATTACATATTTTAGAAGTCTGGATAGGAAGGGCAAGAGGTTTAAAAATTTTAAAAATAAAAACTGAGACTTTTTAGTCCAGTTGCTCATGCCCTAAAAAATGTCTGCTAAATAAAATTCTGTAAAATAACAAAAAATACTGCTTTCTATCTACAATTCTAGTTACAACAGCAAAATGTGGTAAAAGTGAAGGCTGCTCAAGAGGTGTTTGGAATTTGCACCATAAGCCATTGAAAGACAAGGATCAAGGCTCTAAATGGCATTTCAGGCATATCCTAAATAAGTCTAGTGAGACACTGCACATTGTGGAAGGATGTCAACTTTGATAAGAGATGAAAGCACTAATACTGTCTTACATATCCTTCCTTGGTGTTAGCAACATATTGAGAAAAATACGTTCAATAAAACATATTTTATGTTACCCCAATGGGGGAAATGTTTTCCTTTCATTTGAAGGGATGTGGAGAGGAAAAAACCAACCTTTAGTAATGAGCTGTAAATCCTTTGCAGAGAAGACTGGTTTTGTTCATTGTCATCTTAATGGCATGTCCAGTCCATTGGAAGTTCTGCTTTGTATTGGAGGAATTCAGTATGATTTATTATGCTAGATTTACAGGTTCATAATGTTAGAAAATTCACCATAGGGATAAATTATCTAACATTTGCATCTTTTCAGTAAGTAATATTATCTAAAACATGACAAGTGTTGTCTGCCTTTTCAGGATGATTTTTATTCCTTGAGAATGAAAGATTTAGGATAAATCTCTAAATATACTTGTTTACAGCGAGTCTTTTGTATGAGTTGTTTGGATATCAACTTTCTCCTGACTGTGAGTGCCTTTTATGTGTCCAGATTACTGAGCTCATAAGGAGTAAAAGTCTCAGGAAAAACGAAGGATTAGAAGCCCAGCAGCAAATGTCCTTGTTTCAGGATCGTCTCAGAGAGCAAAATGCACACTTGGAGATACTGCGTGAGAAAGCACATGACCTGGAAGTACAGCTGGAGTCTTCTCAAAAGGTAAAAACATACTTTTTTAAAAATCATTTCAAATTTGGTGATAACTTAAATTTGCTGTAGTGACATATTCATGAAAAAATTCTATATAGAAATAAATTTATAGGGATTGTGATGAGTACCATACACTACTGAAGCAGCTTAATGTCTGGTTTCATTTAAGACTGTAACTACTAGTTAGCCATAACTAGAAATCTTAAACTTAAACACTGTTATTTCTGAATGCGACTTAAAAACATGAGGCTTAAGGAAATGAAATCATGGCATATTTTATATCTAATGTTTTATTTTTAAGAATACCAAAGATAAAGAAAATCTGCTTGCCCAAATGGAAGAGGATATGAAAGATCGAATGCAAGAGCTACACAAAAGCATAGCTGAAAAAGAACAATTTATTAGAAGTCTTCAAGATCTACTGACATCAGAGAGATCTGGCTTGTCTATACTGCAGCACAAACTTTCTCTCCAGGACTCAGAAATAACAGAATTAAAAAAAGAAATCGCTTTATCCAAAGTGAAAGAACAGCAACGTATTGAAGAACTGAAAATCAGTCATGAGAAGGATATTTGCAGACAGTTGGATAACTTGAGGAATGAGCTGGAGAAGTGCCACAGAAGAGAGATTGCAGAAGCCAAGCAGGTCTATGAAAAAGAAATTATTTTTAAATATAAAAATGAACTTGAACAGTTAAAGAAAGAACTCTGTGCTTTGAATTCCAAAGAAGACATTCAGAATTTGAATGGCATAATCATTGACTTAAATGTAAGGCTTCGAGAATCTGAAATTAGTAAAGAAAATTTAAGAAAGAAACTTGAAAACCAACGGGAAGACTTTTACAGGGAAAAATCTGAAATAGAAACTAAATACAAGGATTTAATTGATGGCCTTAAGTATCAACTTTCTTATGCAGAAGAGCAAGTGAAGGAAGCCCAGCCATATAAAAAAGAAAAACCGTTCTTGAATGAAGAGATTCAGAAGCTGAATTCCTACATCCAGGAATTAAATGAAAAGCAACTTCATGAGGCTAAAAAATGCATAGATGTAAGGCAAAAGCATGATGGAGAGATTGTCTCCAATAAAAAGTTATTGGAATTGAGGGAAAAGCAGATTTTATCAGGGATGTCTCAGTTGCAGGGAGTGGATCTTGAGGAGATTTGGGACAGAGCACACCAATTGGAAGGTAGAGATGGGGCAGTGCATGGAGAACTGGAGTTCCAGCATGACTCCTCAAGGGATCAACTAGAAGAAACAAAGAATTTAGAGGTCATGAAGGATCATGGAAGTAGTGAAGGGGAGAACCTGTCTGAGGAACCCTTGTCAGAACGAGGGCTTTTCAGTGGTGAGGAAGGTATATTGGCTAAATACCTCATTTCCACAGAAACTCCAGAAGACTCCTGTGTGTCCAGCTCTTCGGAGGGCCATGCCATTGAAGAGGGCAGATGCAGTATGTATGGGTTAGACAACAGTGTGCTCCTAGAACCCAGCAGTGATTTTATATCTTCCCCATTAAACTCTGGCCTTGATGAGGGGACGTGTCTTAGTGGCTTGGCTCAAGATGTTTTTGAAGAGGCAGAGGTGAGAGCAGAGGCCTTTGTTTCACACGTGTCAGATGGCTCCCTGCAGCAATACAAAATTGGAGACCACGGTGACATAGAGGGTGATGAGATTATGTATTTAGCACAGAGACATCTGAAGCCAGCTGAACAGCTCCATCAGGAGTCAGCCTTGGAAATGCCTTATCAGGACACCCAAGATGCTGTTCAAAATTGGGAAAAAGCCACATCTGAGCTCTGTCATAGGCATGCGAAACCAGAGGAAGAACGTGAAGCACGGATCTCTTGTGAAAAAGAACTTCTTCAGAAAATGGAGAAGGAGAAAGAACTGGAAAATAAGCTCATGCTTCTAGTAAAGCAGCAGGGTGAGGATGGAGGCCAGCCATCTCTAACACAAGTGTCAAACCCCTCTGCCTGGCTAGAAGTGGTGAAGGACCTCCAGGAGGAAAGAGACACGTTGATGATGCAGCTGCAAACTCAGGAGCAGTTAGTGAGAGATGTTCAGGAGCAGAAAACAGCTTCTGATTCCGTGACAAGCGAAGTGCAGGCTCTTTCTGGCTCTCAGCTGGCAGCTTTGCAAAGCCAAAGGGGTGGGATGCAAAGCCAGCTTAATGCTCAGAAGGCTAAAAACCAGAGAACAGCAGAGCTGTTGAGTCAGAAAACCGTATCTGAAGAGACATTGCTAAAAGAACAAGAGTTGCTCAAAGCTGAAATAAATAATAAAGAACAAAATTTAGCACTTTTGTTGAAGGAAAAAACAGCCTTAAGAGAGAGACTATCCAGTGTGGAGGAGGATCTAGTGAAAGCAGAAAAAGCACTTGCAGAGAATGCTAGCATCATTGAGGACCTTGAGAAAAACATCCATGAGCTTAATGCTGAAATGAAAAGGATGAGAGAAATACAGGAGTGTGAAAGACTGAGCTATGAGGACAGGTTAAACCTCAGCAACCAAGAAATTGATAAACTTACTGCTGAAATAAAGGAAAAGACTTCTGAATACAGTGAGGAAAAAAGCCAGCTGACTGAAGAAATTGCCCAGTTGAAAAAGGCTCATTTGGAGCTTGAGGCTCGCTTGCAGGAGTCCTGTCAGGCTGCCCAGGAGGCTCAGTCCAAGATGGAGAAGCATTACAAAGAGGAATTGGATAAGCTGGAGACTCAGCACCTTGCTGAATTAACTAAAGTGAGTTTGGCACACAAGAGAGAGGTAGGAAGCTCTGCTAACTGCAGGAGTTGTGGGATTTCAGCATGCTTAAGGTATCCATTGCAAATGTTTGTATGCCTGTTTTCAGATAGAAGAGTTAAATGCTGAAATAAAAGACAAAGTGGAAGAACAACAGAAGTTGGAAGAAAAAAGGAAAGAAGAGATTGCTGTAATAAAAAAGGTACATGCAATTTGGTTTATTTTGGAAAAATAAAAAAATTTTGCATTCTTATGTAAGCAGTTTAAACATTTTAGAGACGCAAAATTCTATTTATCGGGTTTTTTTTCCATGGTGCTTTTGATTTGGGGTCAGGAGGAGAGGAGAATTCTTGTTCCATAATTAGGGCTAAACAAGTACATTTTGAAGAAGGCTTTTCATCTGAGCATTCTCTGCAGGTTCACGAACGGGAGCACGATCGGGAAATCTCGGAGCTGGCTGCTAAACACTCGGAGGAAATGGAGAAGCTCCGTGCTGAGCTCAAGGAGGAACAGAAGCAGCTTTTAGAAGAGCTCCAGCAGCAAATGGCAGCCACACACAGAGCAGAGCATGAGCAAGCTCAGCTCCAATCCCAGGTAAAAACAGGAAATCACACAGTGATTAATACGGTTCTTAGCTGACTGTTGATGACCTGCAGCATACACACACATCAAGGAGCCTTCTTAATTTTTGTGGATATTACTCATGCTCTTTCACATGGTGCTGCAACCAAAGGAAAAGGAATGTTCTCTTGGTGGGTGGTAGTAGATATTTTTTGGAGGTGTTCTACAGAATCCTCACTGCAGTTATATTTTAACGTTAATTCTGAAGAAAACTGGATGTTTAAATTGATGACTTTAAGAGTGAAAAAACAGTTTTGTAGTTTTTTGTTCTGGCAAGTTTAACAAGTAAATTTTATGAAGTATATAAGCCCCTCCCACTTCTAAATTATCCCACTATTAATAATTAGGAATGCTTTCTTGCTAAGCTGAAGTGTGAAAACCTGACTTTTACTTCTATATGCTTCCTGGGTTTTTGAACACTTGGACTAAATGTGAACTGGAAATGGAAAGAAATGTCTAGTGTTAGGTCTAATTACAACCTGTTGATACACTGGTTAGTTTACTTAAGAATTGAGAAGTGGTGAATTTTACTTCTACTTCTCCAATATCACTTAGAACTTTACTTTGGTGACAAATTATAACCAACAGCAAACATAAGGGGTTCTTTCAATAGACAGTGAAGGGCTGGGGTGAGCTTTGATGTGAGGAAGTGGACAGATACAGGATATTTTGTAGGACATTAAGAGGCAGGTAAGGAAAGCCTTTTACATTGCACTGAAAACATTCAAATCTCATTATAGCAGCTATATTTTAAGGGTCCTTGCCACAAAGAAACACTCTCCAAGTACAGAAAGGCAAAACTTAGGTGTGTTTAACAGTCAAAACTGAAACTGGTCATGAAAAAGCGAGCACATTTCATTAGAGGGGAGGGAGAAACCCTTTTTTACTCCACTGCAGACACTGCACAGCCTTGAACTGGAAGCTTTACGCCTGACCTTAAACAATATGCACACCTCTCAGCTGGAGCTTACACAGTCCAACTTGAGGAAAGAGAAGGAGACTGCCCTCATGGAGCTGCGGGAGATGCTCAATGACAAACGTGCTCAGGAGGTAGCGATTCTGCAGAGCCGCCACCAGCTGGAGTGGGAGAGGATCAAAGAACAGTGTCTGAAGGAAAAAGAAGACCTTAAGTCCAAGTATCAGCAAGAGCTAGGTATTAAAAGTGGGGAATAAATATTTTCTTCCTGCACAGGTTGCTGTCTTGGTGTAGAGCTGTGAATGACAGCTGGTGTTAGCTCTAATACGGGCAGGACTGCCATGTACAAGAGTGCATGTTTTATATGTGAAAATGAAGTTGTGCAGACCTAAATTTAGTTGTCCTTCATCTGTAAATTAGTGCTAAACTGAACTACTTTCTTTCAGGAGGCTTTAGACCAAGTTCTCATAAAGAACTTGATCAGTGCAGAGAGTAGAGCTCTTACCTGTTATGTTTTGGCAGGGTTTTTCTTGCCCTAAGTCAGCACTCTCTTATCTTCCTGAGAAGATAATGGGAATGCTTCCTGGCCTACCCTCTCAGGAAGGAGTTGGGAAGGAACTGGAAGGCTTGGTGAGAGCCTGTAGCTGGGTGTCCTTTGAGCTGCACTTCATGTAAGATTGCATAAGCAAGAAGGTAGTTGCACCTCATAGTACTGAAGGCCTGCTGATGATGCTGTGGGCATTGTTTGGGAAATATCCCCCTTTCCAGGTCAGACCATTTTTGACCTGTATGGCAGAGTTTGAGGAATTTCTGGAGAAAGGTGAATCTTGCAGCACTTCACTGAAGAAGTTTACACAATCACAGACTGGGGTGGAAGGGCTCTCTGGAGATCATCAAACCCCTGCTAGAGCACCTTCACCCAGAGCAATTTGCACAGGATTGTGTCCAGGCATGGTTTGAATATCTGCAGAGAAAAAGGCTCCACAGCCTCTCTGGGCAGCCTGTTACAGGGCTCTGTCACAAGTTTTTCCTTGTATTCAGATGGATCCATGGGGAACGTGGCTAGTTGTAGGCCTCCAGCTAGACTGCTTATCACACTGCTCTGAGCTCTGAAATAAGGTTTAGAAACCATTCCTTTAATTGTCCTTCCCTAAGAAAAAGAGAACATTCATTTAAGGCTGTTTCTTTTTGATCTAAAAGTAGGAAACCATTTGTTACCACCAGTAGTGCAGTGAACTGATAGCACAGTGGGATTTGGGAGCAGGAGGGGAGATCAAGATGCAGTTCTTAATATCAATGCTGTTAAGGTGTGTTTTGCCAGTGTAACTTAATACCAGTTTAATCTCTAACTTCTCGTTTCTATGGGAAGACTTGAAATAATGGTTGCATATTATAAACTATTAAATATTATAAATAAGCCTAGGCAGCAGTGCTTTGATGCTGTGGGAAGGTGGGTGTTAGGCCTTTACAGGGTTCCTGCAAATGAAAAAAGGGGCTGAACAAGAACCTGGAATTAGTCAAGAGAGGAGCTGGAAAGGAAGAATCTGTTGGTGTCAGTGGTAGCTGAGCAGATAGTGCCATCTATCTTGCAGTCTTGTTTCTTAGACATTTGTAGAAGAAATTTGAAGTTTCCTACCTGCTGCATGCTACTCCTTCTGTCTTTCTGGAGATGATTCTGTGCTCATAGTGGTGTGCAGTGAAATGTTAAAATGACTTCAATATTCATTTACATTTTTGTCTTTAGGGTTATTTTTCTTTTTAGTATCATGTTCTCTATAGACTTAAGCAGGCTTTACTAATTAAATTGAACTTTACTTTCTGAGTTGCCTTTGCAGCTGTAAGTTCTAGAATGCTCATTTTCTAAAATGGAAGTGAACTAGTGGGATATAACAGCAAGTGTGGATAGAACCCAGCATCTTACCCTGCTCTCTGCCTGCCCATTTAAGTCCTGAGTTTGATGTTGAAAATGGTAATCTCATCCGTATTTCTACTTATCATTTAATAATATTTTACGTAAATTTATTAATAAGTATTTTATTTCACAGTTGACCAGAGAAAGAAAATAGAATTGGAAATGGAAGAGAAACATGTCCAGGCATTAGAGGTACAAATTCTGTTCTTTATACAAGAAAAAAGTAAAGCTCCTTTCAGAAAACAAGAGCTGGTATAAGTCTCAGATCTGGTACACATTTATTGTAAAGGACAAATAAATGGAGAAGAAAAATCATTAATTTACTAAACATGTTTGCTTTCATATAATGCATGTCTTACTCTCTTAGATCCTCAAAAGAGACTGGGAATTAGAGTCTGATAGACGTTTAAAAAATGTGTGTGGGGAGCTGTGTGAAAAACATCAGGCTGAGATGATTGCACTGCAGAAATCTCTGGAAATGGATTTGGAAAAAGTCAGAGCAGAGCTGGGGCTTCTTTCTGTTGAGAATGTACAATCTAAAAGTAAGTATCATGGTCTGGGAGGCAGCTGTTTTATTGAACAGTGACATAGCTAAGTGATTTTACCACATGTATAAAAGCAAATATAAGATGTATTTATGCAGCCTTATTTAAAAACTGGGATGATGGCATGAGACTGTCTAGACAAGGTTGTAAATGAAAAAATGGTTTAAAACCTGGATAGCATTGTTGCATTTTGACCTCCATAGAGTGTGAGATGCAGGGTGAATATTAAAGGGAGGTGCTGTTTTGCTCCCACCTGACAACCTGTTTTGATGGTTGCTGAGTTTATCAAAACTGTGATAAACATTGATAGAAGCTTCTTCTAACAAAAAATTGCATAGTTAAGGCTTAATGGAACAAGTGGTTGTCTCTTGGCTAATTAACAGTGTGGGATGCAGAGAACTACAAAGCAGTGCATAGAAATGTTTGACTTTCAAACACTTTACTGTTCAAACATTTCTGTGATTCCCTGAAAGCTGGTGCTTAAGCTAGAGACATGCATTTCTATTTTTGTTGCACAGGAGTTGTACAGGTTATTCATTAACCGGGATAAGGGAGTAACAGAACTAATTTTTAATTTTAGTGAAATGTATAGAATTGGAGAGGCAACACCAGTTAGCCATCACAAAATTACAAGAGCAGCTGCAGGCTGAACATAACCAGCTCCTAGAAGACATAAAGATGAATAGCCAAGAAAAAGAACACGATCTTCAGAAGGAGGTAAATTACATTTCTTTAGTTGTTTAGAGTAGTTGATTTCTGTTTATGTAATAAAACCTAGACCATATACATATCATTTAGGTGACCTGTTTGTATTTAGAGATGTTATTGAAAAAGCAAAATGCATCATGAAGCAGGTAAATACTCGGGGAGTTTCCATTGGAGTTCAAAACCTTTGGATTGCAATTGCCTTTGTGCCATTTCATGCCATCTCTTCCTCCATATTTATATTCCTAATTTTATGGTTCTCACATCTTGTTTTTATCTGGCTAATGTCTTACTTTTTTGCCCATGGAGATAATTATGGCATCAGGAACAAATTCTTCCTTCTCAGAGGAGTGGGTGTAATAGTTAAGAGATGCTGCTACTCAGTATCTCTGGTGCTGTCAGGAACTGAGAGTGGTGGTGTCACTGTTTCCACCTATTTCTGACAGAAGTGTCTCGTCAATGTAAAATAAGCCCTGAGAAAATAGTTGAACAAGTTGTGGTGGGGTGGTCTTTTTTGGTTTTAACATGGGGTTTTTTTTGTAGCTGGACCAACTTCAGGTCAAGCATGAGCAACTCAAGGCTCAGTCACAAGAAGAAATGAGGCAGCTTTGGTCACAGCTTGACAGTACCCGAGCAAATCGACAGGAGCTAAGTGGTATGTTCATAACTGACACATTTTATTTTTTGCCTCTTCTTCATACAGAAGTACACATTATTGACACAAAACGCTTTCAGCTGTGTACCAGAAGCACACAGTAAGGCCACAGTGTCACTGGGTTGTAGCCCAATGATCTGTTTCTAAGCTGAGGTGAGATAGTGTCAGATGACAGGTTCTGCAGTGTCAAAAAGCATGGTATGACTGTGGGGAGAAGCTTACTCCTGTGCTTTTCCTTTCTTTTCCCACTCCCTTCCTGCACACTATGAAAATATTTAGTGAAAACAAAAGGTTTTTCATTGAAATGTCCAGTTAAGTATCATGTAAGTAAAAACTGGAGAAAATGCTGGTCAGTGCAATAACATGCTCCTGTTTGTACTTCTGTTTCAAGACCCAGGTGTATTAAATAAAACAGCCAGTTTTGCAGTGTAGTGGTTGGAGATGACATACACTTTGGAAATAAAATATAACATGTCTTAGATGTGTGTGTACAGACATTTATAACACATCAAAGAACTTCTGGGGAAAAGAAAACAATCTGGAGACCATGACTCTGCCAGTGTTCTTGTGTTGAGATTCTAACATGAGGTTCTTCAGTTCTGGTGGGGTAGTTAGAACAGAAGGCACATGTAACATACTTCAAATACTATTTCACATTTTCTGAATAATATAACTGTAGGTAGCTTTTGAAGTGTATTAGGGTTTTGTTTGGTTTGGTCATACACTGAGTAAATTTTTCTGTTAGGCAGACTTTGCCTTGACTATTTAATCTTTTTGTTTTGATATTACAGAATTATAGTACATAGCACTTCATAGCATTTGCTGGAATTCTCTGTAGCCCTAACCTTTAACATTTTGCATGTCTTTCTGTGTTTCTAATCACTCACAATCCCATTCTTTGGACCCTTTCTGTTTCTTCATCTTTCTTGAAGGTGGTGAGACCAGAATGCAGGCTCATAGTCCAGGTGAGGATCTCTTTTGGTGTGTGAGATCTTTAAGGTGTTTCGTTTTTCTCTGCTGTTCTTCATTTGAGTGATGATTTGCCCATGCATTGGGGTTGATGGTAGGATTCAAATCATAGCAGGTGCATGATGGGATTTCTGCTCTGGTGTGAGAATGACATGCCAGTTCAAAACAACAAAACACTTTTGGGGTTAATTTTGGGCTAGTAGACTTGGCTAGTTAGGCAAAACCTACCTGTGTCAGATGGGGCTTGCCTTGCATTGATGGTGTTACTTGTCCCTTCTTGTCACTTGATTCCTCTGGTCCCCGTGCCTGGCAGCATCTCCCTTTGGAAACAAGCTTGAACCATGGACTTACTCCACAGAATCATGGAATCATGGAGTGGTTTGGGTTGGGAAGGGACCTTAAAGATCATCTCATTCCACCCCCTGCCATGGGCAGGGACACTTTGCACAATCCAAGCCCCATCCAATCTGGCCTTGAACACTTATTTCTTCTCTTACTCTTGCTGTTTGCCTTTTCATTGTGAGCATTTTTTCATGCCACGAGTGCATTTTCTGGTTTTGCTGCACAAAACCACATTGTGACAATCAGTTGTGTTGCTCCTGGATGGCATCCTCTGTTTCCATCAACATTTCTGAAGTTTCTCTTGTGTAACACAGTCAGCTGCTTTTCTCCAGGCAAGTTGTTTCTTTTCAAGGATCTTCTCCAAGTTCCTTCTTCTTGAAATGTATTTCCCTCTTCAGTTGATGCTTTGGGAATTTAACTAATTTGAATTATTTGGAAAGTTGAGCTATTGGGAAAACTTATCTCTCTTGAGATTTTTTCCCTACCTTTTAACTTCCCAAAATGCTACTGCTGCTTTAACACAGAAGGTGGGGAAGAAAGCTCTTAGAGGGCTAATGAAAAGGCTGCAATGCTGGCCATTGTTTTCAGTCTCTGGAAGGAGGAGGGCAGCTTGCTGAGCCAGCCTTGGTAGATGCTTTTTGCTACATTCCTGTTTTATTGGTTGATTCTTTTAATCCAGTCAGTTCAGCCTCTGAACACTCAATGGGTAGCAAACCATCATTAAGGTAATTCAGAATTGATTTTATTTTACTTCCTGTGATTTTTGGTTTTCTGCACAGTTTATGCTCAATTTGGTTTTGTTTGGATAGTTTTGCCTGGAGCAAACTAAATGTTCTTGAATAATTTATTGCTTCTGGGTGCTACAACAGCAAGCAGGTGTGAAGATTAAGCAATAGTGCGGGACTCTGCTTGTTACCAGACTAGTCCTGGGCTGTAAGAAAACAAGGAGAACTAACAGTGTGCTGGTGATTTTGATTCTTAGCATGAGGATGGTTTCTCTGAATGCAGTGTAATGGAGCATGTCTTCAGAGGAAGGAATTTTTGTCTTTCAGAAGTTCATTTTTCTTATCTCATTGCTATTTCCAGTAAATGGTTCTTACCTCAACCTGTGATCTCTGACTTTTGTGACTCCCATTGAGAAGGGAGTGGCTCGTGGTGTTTTTAGTGGAAATATTAATGGGCCAATGCCATTCCTAAACCACTGACACTCAGCAACTAAAACTAATCTTCACAGAATGGCTTAGCCTAAAGATATGTGTTCTTAGTGCTTGTGTTGGTTTTGCCTCTGTTCCAGAGCTAAAAGAGCAGCTCCTGGCTCGAGCATCACAGGTAAAAGAAATAGAGTGTTTAAAACAGGAGTTTGAACAGCAGTGTCAGCAGAGAAACAGGGAGCATGAGGCTGAATTGGAACAACTGAGACTTTATTTTGAAAACAAGTTAATTGTTGCTGAAGAAAACTACAAAGAAGAATTGGCTTTGTTGCGTCAGAGGCCACAAGAACTGACAGACTGTTCACTGTCAGAGTTGGAAATGAGTCAAGATCAAGCAGGAGACATCAGGTGATCTGTTCTTTTTCCTTTCATTTTATGACAGCATGCTTCCATTTTATTTTTCTTTAACATAAAAGATGATGTTAGCATCTAAACCTATTGGGATTGAGCATTAGGTGACAGCCCAGTCCTGAACAGTTGCTAGAGTTACTCTTTGCCTACTTTCAGTACTACACCATAAGTAAATTTAACTTGATTCATGACATGTCACAGTCTTAAACTTCAAAACCCTTTTCTCAGTTCTGTCACACTTCTTGAAGAGACTGCTGAGAAAGAGAGAAGTGTTGCACTTGGTCAGCTAAACCAACAGCTTGAACAACAGGTAGGATTTTTGATATATTAAAAGTTCTACTGTTCTTTACATGACCTGTTTGAAAATTGATGTCTGATTCCTAGCTCTTACAAAGAGTAAATTAATTACAGATGTTTAGTAGGGCTTAATTATTTTTGACAAGAATGTTGTAAATTACCAACTTGAAATAGCTGTCAGCCTCAGAGAGGTTGTAGAGTAAAACAGCTGAAACAATGCTCTGTAATTTTATGTGCTGTTTGGGTTATCCTGTGCTGGGTAAGGAGCTGATCAGTTCTTCTACACAAGTGCAGAATTCATGATGTTTCTCATTTCTGTAGTTCTGGTAGTAATTGTGCCTCTCCTTGTTCTCTTAAAGCCAAGATGCTAGTTTGGCCCCTCTTATATTTATACCCCTATTTTCATGTACCTTGCTGTAACTGAAGATCTCAACATTTTTGTTCAACTTGTTTCAAGTTGACTAAGAGTTTGGAAAAAGAATTTTCCATTCTCTCATTGAAAGATTCTCAACATGGTTTCTTAGAAGTTAAAGATCTCTTCCTAACCCTTTATTGCCCGTTTGCAGCTACAACTTACAGAACAACACAGGCATGAACTGGATTCCTTGAGATCCTCCCTTGCACTTCAGTATAAAGAGGACCTGATGAAAATGAAGATGGATCTGTCAGACAAATATGTAACAGAAATTGAGGCCTTGAAAAGAAAACATTGTTTAGAACTTGAGGAGCTCCGTGCCCAGCTTTCAGAAGAACATTCTAAAGGTGGGATGGTCAGACAGTCTGGGAAGGGAAACAGTAAGCTGCTTGTGTGGCTTATAGTTTTCTTTAAACAGGCTTATCTGAAGAAGTTTTCAACTTACCAGTTTACCCTAAACTATGGGGAACATTTAACAGATGTTATTCCCTTTCATTGCTTTTTCTAGTAGTAAAAACTACTAGAACTGTGGAGCAGTTGCTAAAAGGAGTTGATCAGGTTTCCATTTTTGATGCCTAGAAGGGCACTGTCATACAAACATTTGGACTAATAATACATAACTTAGTTAGCTAATTTAACACACATGGTTATAATTGTATTCTACTGTATGTTGGTTAAAAGGATGAGTAGAACTTTTTTAATTTGCACTTATATTTCTTACCTTCAATTATTCATTTTTAATACTAGAGAGGATATCAAAACTGCTTAAATTAGAATGTTTAGAGATTTGTCCCATCTGACTTTTGGGGAAATGCCTTGTATAAATATGACGTGCAAAAGAGGAGATAAAACTTCCATAAATCTGCCCATATGTTGCCCAGAAAGAAAGTCTGCTCCTCTGGCTGTTGCAGATAAGGAGGGAGGTCCTGCCACAGGTTTTATGACTATTCTGTGTGTGTTAATACTGGTAAATTGCCAAGGTGGTGATAAAATAGAACAGAGTATAAAATCATCCAGCTAAGGGGTTCTCCTTGTCCTGTAGTTAGCATGGCTACTGATAAATTGCACAGCTGACAACGTTCAGCTTTATTTCTGTGCATAAATAGGAACCATTAAAATAAATTCCAGAATGTCACTTTATTGTCTAGCTTGGATTTTTCTTTTAGTTTTTTTTTCTTTCCAGAAATCACCAGACTGTGTCTCCAGAGTGCTCAAGATGTAGCACATCAGGTTGAGGTGGAGGTGGCTGAGCGAGTGTCCCTGTTGGAGGAAGAGCACAGAGCCAAGCTTGCTCTCTCCAGCTCTGAGAAACAGCATATTGCAGAGCTCTCAGAGGAAATAAGGCATTTAAAGGAAGAGATTATAAAACAAAAAGATTTTTCTGAGCAAAATGAAAAGCATCTCAAAGAAGAAATGGAAAAGGTAATTTGTACTACAGAACTGTTTTGTGTTGAGTTGGGCAAGCTCCAGCCTGGTGGGAAGGCCGAGGGAGGGAGAGGAAGCACTTGCATTTAAAAGTCTCTGGTTTGGGGATAGTAGCTAAAGCTTTAAATGGACTTACCTGGATAGACACAGATGTTGGAATACACTTCTGTTTTGGTGTAACTCTTGTACCTCAAAGTCTTAGAGCTGAGACAATCGTGCATGGTAACTCTTGCATGTTAAATCAGCTGTTCCATCTGAGGATAAACTTAGATTAAATGTTAATAGATTGCTTAAATTGTTGCATATATGAATGCTTATGAGAATTAGATGGGTGAAGCTCTTATTTATCAAGTCCTCCTTTCCACCCATTTTAAAGAGCCATGGATATGTGTATCCTTTTCCAGCTTAGGAACTGATGGAGAAAGCCAGAAACAGTCTTTTTTTGCCTTCTGTCATGGAGCAATAACTTGCTGCTTTGGTTTCTGTTTTTGTGCTACATGCTTTTTGTGTGGCTTTTAAAAGGGATTTTTATTCATGCCTAATATAAACACCTAAGATGTCCATAGCTGTGTAAGTTGAACTCCTGAAAAGAAGTTAAGTGACCTCAGGAGAAATCAACATAGAGTACCATATTAATTCTAGAATTCTGCCTTAATTTTTTCTTATCTTCATGACCCAAATTAATTCTCAATAATGCATTGAATTAATGCATGTCAGTTTATAAATTGTCATTTCAGCCTTACTTTCATTAGGAAGGGTTACTTCACTACAAGAATTTTATCTTTCCAAGACCTTAAATGCCTGAGAGTGTTCACTTCATGCACTTCAGTTTGGTTTTGGTGGTTTATTCTTTTTTCTTTTAAATCATTGTCTTCACAGGTAAAATATAAAATTGCTGAGGATCACAAAAATGAATTAAAAGAAGAAGTTCAGAAAATAGAGAATATGTACAAAGAAAAAGAGAAGAAATGGCAATGTGAAAGCGAGGCCCAGAGAATCCTAGCAGAAGAGAAGTTATCACTATTGCACATAGAACTGCAAACCAGAGCAGAATCTGAGAAGCAGAACTTACAAAAACAGTTTGAACTCCGTGAAGCTGAAATGATTCAACTTCAAGATCACCAAGCTGCCAAAATTCTAGAGCTGGAGAAGCTGGTGAAGGAGCAGCAAAACAGCTTGCAGCAGCTGGAGGACAGCCTTGCAGGTGCCCAGGCTGTGCAGAAAGCTCAGCAGCAATACGAAGCTGATCTGGAGGCAGCCAAAGCCCTCATGGCAAAAGAAATGGAAAAGGCCACACTCTGCCTGCAGGAAGAATGTGCACTGAAACTCCTGGAAGCACAAAATAAGTAAGTTTTCCTTAGAAGTTCACTCATTGTTAGAGTTGCTTTGCCTTATTTTAAACATAATGAGTGCTAGTGCAAGGTAGTCACTTGATGGCACTGTCTGACTTGGGGATGCAGAGCTTCCTGTCCCAGGGAACAGCAGTGCTGTCTGTTATGGTCTGCTGTAGATTTTGCTTTGTGGAAAGGCATTTCATCTAGTGTAGCAAATAAAATGTAGTCAGGTTTTGCCTGCTAAGAGTACAACACAGCTGGGAATCATACACCAGCCTTCAAAGAGAAGTGTGATAGGATATATAAGTGGAAAAAATCTCTAAATGTTTTTAAACAATTGGAATGGAGGTAAATAAGCTTTTCCTGGTGAATGAAGCTTGTGCTAATCATTGAATGCTGAGGTTGGTGGGGCCCCCTTTTGGGTTCTTTAGTTCTGGTTAGATGCCTGGAACTACTGTTTTTCTTCCCCTTCTTATACCTGTTGTTTCAGGTGAATTAAGGGAAGTAAACAACCACATGTTGGTATTTTGCATGCATTGCTTCAAATTTATCCCTTCTTCCCTCCCCAAAAATATGTTCACAGAACAAGACTGGAGAAATAATAACTGTAAGAAAACACTGAAAGCAGCAACTTAACTTTTAGATAACTGGGGTTTTTTAGTTATTGGTGTCTGCATGCCAAAATAACTGTAGTTACTGATTGCAGTAAATGGCAGTACTTCAGATACTAAAAGTTCTGCATCAAGCTTTAGGCAGAACTCAGCTGGGTTTGGAGGAGCCCCCAAGTATCCCACATATACCTCCACAGTGGCTTTATGCCTGTCTTTACCAGATGTTTTTAGAGGTGTTTGTTATAACAGTTCATTTATTTGCAGACAACACATGTGAGATGTAGCCCTGTATACACCATGAGATACTGTCATGGCAGTATTTCTCAAACATTGTAAGTTAATAGGGGTGCCAGTTTCTCTAGTAATAGCCAGATACTCCCAAGTAACATTGCAAAAACCTTTAATTATGTGGCTATGCAATCAGTGTTGTGGCTTGCTTTGAATTTAGTTCTGTATTTGAAGCATCAAGTAAAACTTGTGGAGGCTAAGTGAGGTCTATTTATTTTCCTTGGATT
Source organism: Leptocoma aspasia (assembly GCA_013399835.1). Classification (NCBI taxonomy): domain Eukaryota; kingdom Metazoa; phylum Chordata; class Aves; order Passeriformes; family Nectariniidae; genus Leptocoma; species Leptocoma aspasia. Next base: position 65,807 of record VXAX01004768.1, read on the forward strand.
ATTATTTATTAGCTCAATTTTTTTTAAAAAAGTGACTTTTTTGACAATAGTCTCTTAATTTTCTTGGAAATAATACAGGTTTATGGAGGAACACAAAGCAATGACTCAGAAATTCACAACTGAGCAAGAGATTCTTCTCCAAAAACTGAAAAAGAAACATGTGGATGAGCTGGAACTCCAAAGTCAGCAGCTACAGGAGAAGCATAAGCAGCAGATTTTGTCTTTGACAGCTGATTTTCAGGCAAAACACCAAGCTGAAATTGAGACACTTAAATCTACACTGGAAAGTAAACAGCAGATTCAGCTTGAAAGTTGTGTTGCTGAACTACAGGCGAAGCATCAGGCCCAAATGGATGAGCTGGAGGTTAAACACTTATCAAATCTGGATTCCTTGGAGTCTTCCTACCTCTCTGAAATTCAGGCTGTGAGAGATGAACACAGTCGGGCTCTGGAGAAGCTACAGCTGCAGCACAGGGAGCAGCTCCAAGAGCAGGATAAAATACATCAGGCACAACTGCTTCAGGAGATTGAGATGCTGAAATTAAAGCATGCTGAAGAACTTCAGCTTTCTCAAAATAATTTGAAAATTGAGCTAGCTACTGTTAATATGGAAAAGCTTAAAACCATGGCTCTTGAAGCAGAAGCAGCTCATAAGGTGAGTCAGAAAGAAAACCTGGCATAGGAGGTGAAATTGCATGACACATGGTGTGGGATCACCTTTCCCTTTGTTCTTGGGGGATATTTTCACAACCTCTTTGTGCCAGCACTGACACATTGTGTATAGCCATATTATGAGCTGAAACAGCAAACTCCAGCTGAAAATTAAATCCATCTGTTGCTTCCTGCCCCAAATGCTCTAATGAGTTTTCTATATCATTTGTGGAAAAGGTGCAAATGAGGTATATCTTTGAACATATTTAAGACTGGAGGGTCTCCATTTTGTGGCTGAGACCTTCTCTCCCTGGTAGAGCTATTGTGTAATTCTTCAGAAAGTGATTAGACCAAAGTAAATGCAATTCCGGAGGTGAAGCCACATCTCTAGGAGTCTAAAGATCCTTCTGAATAAGTGAGGATTTACAAAACTTTTACTAGATATGAAAAATAAACCCATTTAAATGTTTTAGAGAGTACGTATATGTATGTATGCTCGTCTTTCATGCAACAGTATTGTTCCTGTTTACTGTAAAAGCTTTGATATAGCAGGACATGTGCTTGACAAATGGGTTGCAAAGATATTTGTACTTACTTTTTTTCCCTCCCCTTTTTTAAATTAATGCTTACACAGGATGATCTGAACACAGCTCTTCGAAATCAAAGGCAGTTGCTGGAAGAAGAAAAACGTCTGGCTCTGGATCTGTTACGTGAGGAAGTGTTGCAGATGGAGGAAAAGCACAGGAAAGCACTCCAAGAGCTTCAGGATCTTCATGAGGCAGATATTAGGAAACATAAGGAAGAGTACTCCAGGGAGTTGGAAAAAGAACTGGGGAAACTAAAAGCACAGCATGAACATGAGCAAGAGGTCAGAATGCTGCTAACACCTAAACCCAAAACAACCCGTGTTTTATCATAAAGTAAAATCATAAAATTCAGTTTTAGTAAGCTTAGAAATATGACTGTATATCTAAATGGTTTTTGAATTTTTTTAATAGTGCCAATAATAAGAGGGCACAATCTGACTTCTGCAGATGCAAGCAGCTACTAGTGTTACATATTACACTCATATAGTAGGAAAAGTCACAAACAAAATGAGCTTTATCCAGCTATAACCACAGAACACATTAAGTTAAAACATTACTAACTTTTGCCTTTTCACTTAACTAAATTGCAAATTTGATAATGTTCCAAATAACTCTTAAATCACTTTTAGAAGAATTGATTGCCTGGGGAGGAAGTTTCATTAGTTTCTTGGGAGGTTGTAATGGTGATTCAGTCTTCAAGAGCATCATCCTAGAAACAGGATTTGTCTATTCTGATGACTACAGTGACTCTTCTTAGAGAGAATAGTAGGAAAAGAAACCCTAAATGAACAAAAATCTCTCAAACCTTTCACTATTGTATCCCAAGATAATTGCATTAAATAGAGATGCATAATGTTTGCTCCCATTTGAACAAGGGAAATCACATTTTAACAAAATATGGTCTCCCTGTGTTTCTCTCCCCCTCTTTCCTCTTTATTTTTTTAAATTTCTTTTAGGGGAATGTCTGTTGGGAAGAGTAAGTCGGGAATACTTTGTTAGTCTGATGGTCTCATGAACACAGGAGATACTTGATACCTAATGCCTGCTTGCTTATCTATTTTTATCAACCTGCTTTTTTCTATATTCAGCATGATGATAGACAGCAGCCCTGTATGACCTTGAGGGATTGTGAATGTGCTCTTCAGAATTTGGTTTAGCTTGATGGGTTTGGTTTGGCTTCATTTCTTTCCTTAATTCTAACACTGTGGCTAAAATATTTTATATTCCTTCCTTGTCTGCAGCTGTATGCTTCTGCATCAGCTTCTGAAGTAGAATCTGTGAGAACAGCTCTTCTGGCTCAGTTTGAGGAGGTAAAATTGAAGCAGCAGCTTCAGTTCCAGGAGGAGATTGAGCTGTTGAAGTGTCAGTCAGAGGTGCTGCTGGAACAGCAGATTGCACAGCTGAAGGTAGGCTCTGGTGAAAATGCTCTTCTGAGTAAGCACTGGGAGTGTGTTTCGCTGAAAAAGAGCAATTGGTGTAAGATTTTTCTTCTTCAACCTCTAAAATGGCAGTCTGAGTGAGATCTCTCCCATGCTTCACAATGTTAGAACTAGAAAAACAGCACTGGAAATAAAGCCATGTTCTATGAGCAATTGTCTTTATCACAGGGTTGTCTTAAAGTCCTGAACTGAGTTTGAAGTGTCATTCAGCCAAAACAAAAAAAATCAGTGGAACATGCTCTAAGCAGCATTCCTTGTGTACATGTTCAGTTTGTCATTTGAGACTTTTTCTTTTTAGTGTCTGCAGAGACTGTGCCCTTGGCCTGTCATCCCACATCTACTGCACATACTGTGTGTATGTGGCAAAATATTCACTATTATCTAAGGTTTTACCAAGTGTGTGATGGCAGTGAACTCTTTCTATATGAAATACTTTGTTGTTTCTTTTGTTGTTAATCTCTGCTTTCATTGATTAAACCATGATAAACATCATGATAAGCATTTTCAAGATGTTTCCTGCCTCTGGCCCTCTGTGTACTCTTGATCACTGTTTGACCTCTCTCTGGCTGGTGCAGCTGCCTTTTGAAGCAGAGGGCACAAGTGTGTCCTGAAAAGCTGCTGCAGGTATATTTGGCACTGCTGTCCTCAGCTGAACCCCAGCCTTCAGCCCACAGAAGCTGGGACTGAGTGTAATGCAGAAACTCCAGAAATTATTCCTGTTTTTCTCTCTTGTGCTGCCTTAATTTGCATTTGCAACATCAGAAACTTCACTTTTTTGTTGAAACTTTTCCAGGGCTAATTCTCCTGCTGGTACAGCTGTCTGTGGATTCAGTTGGGGTTTTTGCCTCATGCACTTAGTAACCAGTGTTTTGTCCCAAAAGAGACTGGCTGGATCTCTCTGCAGTGTCAGACTGAGCTCTATTGTGGGCTGATACAGGTTTTTCCAACAAGCCTTTCCCTTCCCACTCCCCTGTGCTGATTATGCAGTTGCCTTTATGCCAACCTGTTCCCTTGGTTTCTTCCCTCTGCCTCCCCTAGCAGATTTGAGGTATCCAGAATTGCTGTCTGTGCTCTGACTTACTCTCTAAGTGCTTCTGATTAGAACAAGCAGGCTGCCTCAGAGATTTTGTCCACAAATGCCATGTTCTAGGTCAAGGAAGGTCGTCCTACCCCTTTGTGCCAGCTCATTTTTACTTCCTTAAACCTTCCTAACTGCTAGAGCATGGGGCAAAGACTGGCTTAGTCCTCTGCAAAGGATCCATGTCAGCTTGGGTGACTGCAGGTCTTCTGCTGTGAAGTTTTATTTCTTGCCATGGGGAAAAACTGTTTTCTTGACTTGCCAATGTAAAAACTAGGTGCCCATCACGCTGCAGTGTATTGGTGTTCATAGATAAAATTGTGCCTCACCAGTGCTGAATACAGAGGGACAGTCACTGCCCTGGTTCTGCTGGCCACACTATTTTTGATTTTGATCACAATTTCAGCATAATTTTGTTGTTTGGAGGTGTTGATGTGTAAGTTAACGCATATTATTCTGAGAGGCAAAATGTGTACTTCTAAAGAATACAGAAAAAATACAGGGGATGTTTGAGGCTTTCTGGGAGGATGATGGTGGTGTTTGGGCATTTTTTTCCTTCTCTCAGTAAATCCAAGTATATGTGATTTATGCAGGATGAATTTGAAGCTGAAAAAAAGGCAACACTACGTGACAAGGAGCAGGTGTTGATTCAGGAGAGGGAGAAGGCACAGGCTGTTTGCCGAAAGGAGCAAGAAATGTTATCAGCCCAGCTGCAGGAAAATGCAGCAATAATTAGCCAGGTGTGGAGAAAATACTTTAAATGTGCTTTTGAGATAGTATTTTAGCACAGGGCTCTCTCCCTCACTGTGTACATAGAGGGACTGCAGGTATACTTCTTGTGGTATATTAGACTAGGGGGAAACAGAATAATACTAAGAATTTCCTGATTGGGAATGCCTTACTCTTTCCAGCTCTCCTTGTAGGACTTGATGAGGGTTGAGAATGTTGGCATGGGAGCAGAATGCTTTTCTGTCTTTGCATTTTTCTCCCAAATAGATATTTTGACTTATTTGCTAGCTTACTTATGAGACAGAGTTTCTAACAAAATGGCAGTAATTTGTTTGGCAGCAAAATCTGGAGGTGGGGGTGGGTATATACATACAAATATGTATTTATGTAATCATATGTTTTAATCTGGTATCTGTATCATCTGAAAAAATAAACATAAGGAGTGAAGCAATTTTTCTAGAAAGTTGTTTTCAGGTAGAGTTTATAAAGCAAAGTTTAGGTGAAATTGTTGACTTCATTGTGTTGTAACTGTATTTCCACAGCTGGAAAACAATGTGGCCTCTTTAAAGCATGAAAGAGGGCAGACTAACTCTGAACTGGAGACACTCCTTCAGCAGCAGGACAGGGAAAACCAAGAAGAAGGAAATCTGGTAGCCTTGTTGAGGTCTGATATTGAGCAGTCCAAGGAAGAAAGGTTTGTTCATATTTGGTTACATAATGCTTGGTGCTTGGTGTTTTCTGTTTGCTTGTTTTCTCACTTCTCTTAAAGAAATCAATAACTAGGCAAAACTAAGCCAGCTCAAAATTGTAGTGTTGGAGGATGATATATTGCTTTTATTTGCAAATTATTTTGAGGTTTTTTTAAATTATCAACCTATTCTGACATTAAGAGCAAGTTTGGGTTTTTTTATTGCTCTTTTTCTTTCAGTGTGATGAAGACTTTGGTGTTTTGGGGTTTCTGCTGTCTCTAATCTTGGAAAAATCTAAAAAAAATGGAGAGAGGTTCTGTGACCAAGAGGCTTTCAGATGGAATGGATTGGTTTGACATGTCATGGGGATGTGTGGCTGTCGTGTTGAATAAGCTTCTAGAATTCCCTCTCTCATCTTTCAGAAACTGGCTTAGTGTTAATCTTAAAACTAAATTTTTTTCATAAATAGAAATAGAGCTTTCGTTGTCAGGTCTGCCAGAACACCCTCTAGTTATTTTGATGTCACTGATACTGTAGTAGTAGACTCCTTGCTCCTCCTACTACAGTAGTATGTTCCTTGCTAGTGCTTCCATAGGTATGGAAGGCTGAGATGCTTGTGACTGTAGTGTGATCTACCTGTGGAGATGACAAAGGTGTTTTGCTGTGATGCCTCAGGTTTTAGCTTTTATATTTTCCAGATTCTGTGCTGCTTTAGTGTGTGGGTCTGGGCTTCATGTTAGGGGATGGTGAGCTCTCTTCACAGAGTAGGGAGACAAAACAATTCCTTCTCTAGCTGGGGACCGAGGACAAATGATCCAAATCTCAGGCCCAAGAGCATAAACACCATGGACTGAAGAGAGAAAAACAAGAAGGATGGGACTTCCTAACCTAAAGCTGGAATTGGACAATTAACTCCAATATGCAAATGGAGCAGAACTTATAAAAAGTGACAGACCCCGTAACTGGGCGTCCATTTTGTGACCATTTTGGTTCATCTTGGGTGCAGCCCTGGCTGGGCTCTTGTGCTGCCCAAGGTGAATCCATTGAGGAAATCCTTTTAATAAATCCCTGCTTTATTCTTTAACTCTGTCTAGCCTCTGCTCTAGGTCAGCCTTCACAAGGCATCAGCTGTGCCAGCTCTTTAAAAAACGACCTGGTTTTTGTGAGTCATCTGAATGATCTTCACTGATAACTGCCCAACCATGGCAGATACCCATTTTAGACTTGGAGGTTTACAGTAGCTTCAAAGTGTCTTTCACATCAAGTGCATGCAATTTTTCAGCTGTTCAATATGCTTTTGTTGTAGGGAGAAACTGCGTGCATCTTATCAGCACGTTTTGAAACTGCTTATGGAAGTGGTGAAGGCCACAATAGTTGTCGAGGACCTTATCTGTAGCAAGATTGGTCTTTGCCTTGATGACAGTCTTGCTTCTGGAGAGTCTAAAGAAGCTCAAAGTATTATGGAAGAAATGGGATTCATGCAGTATTTTAAAGCCAAAGAAAACCATTGCCTAGAAAAATGTGAGTACAAATCAGCAAACCTGGATGTAGTCAATTCATATTCTTGAAAACTGCTTTTTCATATCCTTTTGTATGGATGAAGATCAGAAAGAGAATGTCTCTTTTTGCAATGTTTGTGTCTTTCAAAGCTGCTCCACACTTAAGATAGTGTCTACCAGTGTTCTCTCAGTTTAATTCTTTTAATAGTGCAACTACTAAAATGTTGTTAGAAAAGCTTGGATAGATTATAGGGCAGGAAAGATAGATTTGGTGAATGCAGAGTTCCAGGTCCTGATGTACAGCACAAGATTCCCAAACCTTGTGAAAAACCCTCATGATTTTTAACATTGAGTTGTTGATGGGTCCAAGTTTTCATCTTGTAGTACATGTCCAGGACCATGTCACTGCCTGATGTCAGTTTTCTGGGTGACCAGTTTTGTGGGTAGCTGTCATTTCTCTGTGTTTTTCAACAGCTTCTTTGTGTTCAGTAGAGGAGCTGCTTGATGAAACCCTCACAGAGCACAACCAGCTGTCTCCAGGGACAGACGAGGTGTCTGAATTGAGCCAATACTTATGTGAAAGTGTTTTTGCAAAGCCAGAATTGGCGTGTGAAAGTGAAGAAGCGATACTGAAAATTTGTCATCGTTTGCGCACTGCAGTGGAGAGACTTCTGGAGCTGGTTACAGAGTCAACTAAACAAGTAAAGCTTTTTAATCTGTACAGAGTCAGCCTGGTCTAGTGGAAGATGTCCCTGCTTATGGCAGGGGCTTGGAACTAGCTGGTCTTTAAAGGTCCCTTTCAACCCAAACCATTCCATGATTTTGTGTCTAACATTGAAAATGTGAAATCAGTTTTAAGTCTGTGTAGTTAACCTTTTAACACATCCTGTGGGAAGGCAATAAATTGGTCACCTTAAGTAGATTTAAACTAGGATTTTAAATTCATTTGGTAACTTCAGGAGACCAGGAGTTTTTTTTTTTGAGGATGTTTTATCACACTTCACATTGATGCTTTTTCAACACTGATAAGCAGGTTCAGGAAAACTCAGCCCAATGTCAAAATGCTTGGGGAATATGTAGGTAACAGCAAACAAACATCCTTGTAATTATATGCTGCTTTAATTGTGACAAAAGGAGATGCACTTAGTATCCTAGAAGAACTTGAGTATTTCCATACTGAGTTTTGCAGTGTCTAGACTGCACATCTGGGGTAGATGCACAAGCACTGTATACATTTGAGGACTTAATTTAGTGTGATAATAATTTGTCTGTTGGGTAAGCAAGTCCCTAATTGAAGAGATGTGAAGGGGAAAAACATGTTTGAAATTCATCTACTCATCGGATACTTTGTGAAAGCCAGAGTCTGTGTGAAATGTATATTCACCATCTTCAAAAATCCCTCCTAGAATGAGGTGCGTAAATTTACTTTTAAGTACTGATGATGGTTCCACTGAGACATAGCTAACTTGTGGTTAAAGCACTTGCCCAAGCCATGGCAGATCTGGATTCTAGGTGACCCTCATCGGCTGTCATCCAGCATTGGTTTGCTTACTGGTGGTGTTCCTTGGAAACCTAATGATATGTGGATGATATATGGGCTGTCTATTAGATGTGACTGAATCTCTTGAAGAATTTAAGTGTAAGGGTGCTTTGAATTTCAAGTGGCTCAGGAAGTGTCAAGCTAAGCAGTTTAGCCAATAGAGAGGCATTTCTTTTTATGCACAGTGAAGAAACTTATGTTCCTAAGCAAGACTTGTGGCAAAAATACTGGTGTGCAAGTACGGGGATTCACCAAAGTGTCCGGAGGTTTTGGGCGAAGTCAGCTTAGTACTAAATGAAACTTGCAAACTTGGACCTTAATGCATAAATGTTGTTAAAAACTTGAGAAGATTTTTGTTGAAATGTCTGCAGCATTATTGCCTTGCATGTGCATCTGAAGTCTGACGCTGGGGCCATTATTGACTTGCAGCTGGAGAAGATGCATGAAAACCACGCGCAGTTTGAGGAGGAGTTCAGCCGTCGCAATCGGGAGACGGCCCACGTGGTGAGCCAGCACCAGGAGCTGATGGAGTGCCTCAGTGAGGAGAGTGAGGCCAAGAACCAGCTGGCACTAGAGCTTCATAAGGCAGAGGGTAAGACATGGAAGCTGCGTGTCATTTACTCACAGCTTCTTCCTCTCAATATCTATGATGTGCTTTCTGTTTCCTGTATTTCTTGGGCTCTAAATCCAACATTGGATCTTACTTTCTGGAGATTCTGTTCCTTCAGATGTCAGCCCTCAGCAGAGGATGTGTTGCAAGCTCATCCCAGACCATCAAAGCTAAATGATCCCCATTTGAATTCTACAGATTTGAAGACACTTGGTGATGTGTCAGCCTCATAAAATCTTGACAATCTTAGAATACATTAGCTAGTACATTTTTTTCCTTAAGATACTTCAACAGCCTAGCTACAGTATAAACATAAATCGTCTTTTACTTACTCCTTTTCATGTGACCTTCCATTGTTTGGCAAAAAATGTTTACTCATGTTTTCAAGCTCCTTTCTCCCAATAGATGAGTTTGTCTATGGCTTTATTTGCATTCTGACTTGGCTTCCAGGCATTATTGAAGGCTATGTTGCAGAAAAAGCTGCATTAGAAGAGGCCTTAAACCTGAAGGAGGAGTCTGAGCGTCGTCTTGTTGTGGAGCTGGAGAACCTGCGGGAACGCTTCCAGGAGCTAACCCAGGAGCAAGCAATTCTTGGTGAGTAGGGGGTGTAGCATTCTTAGCACAAAACCAATTGTCTCCAGTCAGGGCACATTGCAGTGTCCTTCTGTCATGGATCAGAGTTTGGCTTGACGGTGCGAGGGTGTTCCTGTAAAGGCAGAAAGCTCTACAGACATGGATCAAGGTCATCAGGAGCTTTGTGGCACAACAGAGATGAAATGCCTGAAGGTCGGCACTATCTGTATTCCATACATGTTTTTGGTGGTTTAGGAGATGAAGTGGATCACAATGCCCTATTCATCTTGTACATGTGTCTGTGTTTTGATTTCTAGGAACACCTGTTGCTAATGTAGCACAGAAAGAAGGTTCAGGTTTGTAATGACAAGTGTGGATTTTTTTCTTGCCGTGTTGCTGTAACGCTGAGTGAATTAACTGATAACTTTTATTTTATTTTAACAATGAGGAATAGTACTTAATAATTAGGCCCAACAGGTTACTGGGTCTATAAGTATCTTGGCTAAAAAAAGCTATGACTTCTGTGACGCAAAATTAGGAATGTTCAATTCAATAATGAATATTTGAAGTGATAAAGATGTTTTGCTGCCATCAGGCTTAAAGTGAATTGTGCAATTTTCTTTGTATTTGCCAGCTTCATTTTTTTTGAGGGGATGGAGTGGGTTGCAAGCTGGCTGTGAGCTTCTAGTGATACAAAGTCTGCTGTCAAAATTAGTAAATTAATTTAAAGAAGGGAGGGAAAAAGAAAAATCTTTAAGGTGACATAAAACTGTGAGCTAAAAGAAGTACAACAAGAACTGAAGGGCATCTAAGGGAGATGAGAGAAATGTAACTGAATGGATTGGTAGGTCAGAAAAAGGAAAGCAGAATGGTAGGGAAGGCTAGTAAAGAAATGAAAGAGGAAACCAGAAATAAGCAGGAAGGATCCATAGAGTTACGCACTAATTTTGGAAGTCAAGTGCTGTAGTCAAATCTGTAGATGCTGAATTTAAAAGAGAAAATTTTTCTTCCTCCTGAACTGAAGTTTGCATACTTAACTCCTGAGTGGCTAACATTTAGATCTGATAAATTCATAGTTGTCATGATTGTTTTGTGGTCTACTTGAAATATAATTCTCCTGTTGTTTTTTAGATTAATTTTATTTACACACACATATATATTTATAGATTCTTGCATATTCACTGTCTCTTATTTCTGCACTTGTTATTTTCTCCAGAGAGTGTAAGCTGAGTAAACAAAATTACTCAGGTGAATAAAAAGTTATGTAGGTAAATTCCTGTTAAAAAAGTCAAAAAGCTGCACTGAGCTTTCTTACCCATTACTGTATCTTTATTCATTCTGTCCATTCAGATCTCCCTCAAACACTATTTTTAATTTAACCTATTTTTGGTAGCCACCTCACTGTCCTGAAATTTGCTGCTGCCCTCTGAATGAGAGGGAATGTAGAACTGAGTTATGGTTGTGGTGTATTTTGGGATTGACATTCTCCCAGGAGCTGCAGCCCAGCTCTTGCCAGCAGCTCCTTACAACTTGAACAGTTACTTTTGCTGCAAGGGCCAAGTCCTGAAATCCATCCCCTTTCCCTCACCCCACCTATCTGTAGTACTCTTCCTTATGTTTGCAATTGTTTGTAGTATGTGGAAAACCTGATAAATATAAATCATATTGTTTGGAGCTGATTGACATGGGCTTATTCCTTGAAAAGCTGACGTCTCCTCCTGTTTTTCATGTGGAGTACTAATGTGAGTAGAATGGCCTTGCTAATTAAAACTCTTTTGGAATGGAGCTTGGCATTTGCTAATGATCTGGGGAGTGGGAGGGAGTGTGCCAGGGGGGCCTTTCCGAAGGGGAATTGCATGATGTGAAGCAGAATTAATAAAATAGGTTTGTCTCTACAAAGAAACAAATCTCTGACCTCGTGCTCTATTGGTGTGTTGCTTGAAATTCTATTTCTACACTTGGGGAACGTGTGCTTAAAAAAACAATTTTAAAAATTGTCTGAAAGATTGAGCTTAGAGGTTGCCAAAATTTGATACCTGCTTTCTATGAAATACTGCTTACTCCAGGTAAAATCTGTTTGCCTAATTATTTTTTTCAATTAATTTGTGTTTCTGTCTGAGGAGGTGACTGTGACTGTGTAGGTCTGTGTTACCTAATCAGTATTTTGTTCCTCATAAAGCACTAGTGTTCCTCTGGAAGCTAAAAAAGAAGCCATCAGCAATGTTTCTTAGGATATAGGAGGCAAAATTCTTGTGCTTGTTTTCCCAAATACCAGTTCTTTTCTCTCAGGGTCAGTCTAAATCCATGACCTTCCTTTGGGTGTCCAAATATCTCCGGTACCTGACCTTGCCCTCCTCTCTGCACCACGTATTAGTGAATACACTAGAGTGCTATTTTCTTCACATTATTCCCATCTCCTGCTTGGCAAAAGACATTCTGTGTCATTCAGCTATGGCCAGGATTGAGTGTCCCAATGGAATTCAGACTATTGTTGAGTTTTGTGGTTTGTTATATCACATGATACATATAGTACATGAGATGTACAATACAGCTCCAAGGGGATTGGGAGAGAAATTAGGGGAGAGTCTTCACTTTGTGCGTTCTGCCAGAGCCTGAGTTACATCCACAACCAATTGAACTTGTGATTATTTAAAAATAAAATAAAAAGTAGGGAGTGTGGCACAGTGATTGCACTGTGGTTGTTACATAGGCTATAATTAGTGCTTGGAGTGAAATGTAGTTGGAGTGTAGCTGTAATCCACAACAGGATTGCTGTGGTGCTCAAAAGCTCATGTAATCGATGTTTTTGTCCCAAACTTTCATTGTTTCTCTTTGTCTGGCTTTTTTTGATTTCCAGAGCCCGTAAATTCAGACTCTTCACATTGTTTTCTGTTGTCCTCACTGTGATGACATTTTCCCCAATGTGTAGTGTAAATGTTGTTGCTTATTCCAAGCCTGTCACACTTACCTTTTTATACATGAACATGGAAATTTTCATGATTTTTTGCTTAGTATCAAGGGTCTAGAAATGTCATTAAGTATCTGTGGATAATGAAGCCCTAGAAAAAATGTTGTAGGTAGGCTGTGGTAGCAAAGATTTGTAAGAGGAGCTTGTCATGACATTAGGTCAGAAATGACATGCGTTGAATTGGTCATACTTCAAAAAGGGAATTTTCTGTTCTGGAAATTGGGCTGGATGATTTCTTAAGGTCCTTGTTGGATCACAGACTTACCTTTAATCTGTGACCAAAAACATTTGAGGTGAATAATGAACATTTGAAAAGTAAAATCATGAGCTCTTACAGGACCTTGCTTTGGTACAAAATAGACTGGCTTCTGTTCATGCTCAGGTTACTAATTATATTCACATTAAAGTAGCTTTTCTCCAAGAGTGTTCACAGTCAAGTCTTCAGTTTTGGTATCCTAAACAGTGTGTTCAGTGCATCCAACTTGACTGAAAATGCAGTTTGTAGCTGTAAATTAACTCTTGATAATTTAAATAATTTCAGCTATGTACACTTCCTTTTTTGGTATTTCTTTTGCAGTCTGCATAGGGAAAATATGTGCCATCTTTTTTCCCAGGTGTTTTCTTCCCTTTATAACCTCAGAACTGGACTGATTTTCTGTAAGCATGATTTTTCTCTGGGTTTTAATCCCCACTCAGGTTCGGAGAAATACAGTAACTTTATTTTTCCACAGCAGCAGGCTTCAGGGTCAGGCTGGGCATCAGTGGCTACTAGAAAGATGGTCTGGGTGCTGACTCACCAGTATAGATGGCAGCAGGAGTATCCAGCATGGCACAAGGCAGGAGTAATGGAGAAACTAGCCCAAGACTGGATATTGGATGGCTAAGGAGGATCTTGGCATGAGAGTTTAGAAGAACTGAGAATTCTCTCTTGGATGGCTTCATTAAGGAGAGCTTTGGGACAGAAGGTTGGCAAGGATTTAAGGTAGAGCAGTATAGGATGTCTCTTGGAGCCCACCTCAGGAATAAATATTTTTCTTTGTTTTGATGCTGTCCAAAACACTCAAATTTAATCTCATCAGAAATATTTGACTTTTGTACCCTTCACTAACAGCTTTTATTATTTTTGTGTTCTTACTCAGGTCTGCTCAAGGAAGTAGAATTTTTGTCAAAGGAGAAACTTGAGCTTCAGTGTCAGGCAGAAAAGGACCATTCCAACTTACGCTCTCAGATGAAGGTTTTGGAGGTGGAACTGGAAGAGCAGCTGCTCAGCAACCAAGACCTGGCTACAAAGTTACTGGAGGTTGCTGATTTAAAACAGCAAATTGAAGTTCTTGAAAAACAGCTTAAAAACCAGCGGCAGTTCATGGATGTAAGTGAGAGACCACACTGCGGTGGGTTTGGAGGTGATAAATTCTCATTGTGGTTTGAGACATGGAAGTTGGTTCCCAAAATGGGCCATTTTCAGTTTGGCTGAAATTAAGACCTTGGTGTTTAGTCTCACAAAAAAAAAAAAAAAAAAGTTAAATTTTCAATTCAGATTTTGTAGTACTGCAGGGTAATTTTTTCTTTTTATTAAATGATAATAGTAGTTTATATGTATGTTTCATATAGGTATGTGCTTTCTGTTTTTTTTTTAATTTCCCTGTAACTGTAGATATTCTTTCAGGACTACTAGAAGGTAGTCCTGATTAATTGTTAATGATTAGTTAATTATTTTTTAAAATAACAGTTTCTTTACCACAGAAACAAACCCCAGTTATTCTTGTATTCAAGATTGTAATGAAATCTTCAAAAATATTTTTATTCTCTCTGGCTGGGTTTACAGGAACAAGCCATAGAAAGGGAACATGAACGTGATGATTTTCAGCAGGAAATTCAGAAATTGGAAGAACAGTTAAAACTGTCAGCAAAATCACAGACTTCAGGACAGTCCAGAGAGCATAGGGTGAGTAAAAATCAGACTTGGTGGCCAATGGAGTTTGTTTGTTGCAATTAAATACCGAAATTGTATGTTCTTGGGGGGTCTGGCTCTTTGGAGATTTTTTTTCCTCTGTTACCCAAAGAGCAGATTTTTCCCCAGCTGATGAACTACATTTAGGCAATGAGGGTGCACTTATATTATTTGTTATGGAGATGGAAAGAACTGTTGCATGTGCTTTTACAGTAAAGTTTCTGAGTCTGGTTTAAAGGAACTTCTGAGTCTGGTTTAAATGAACCAAGGAGGACAGCACTACAGACACTCGGCTCTAAAAAGTGCATCTGAGAAATGACACCTGGGTTCTAAATGTGCTTATTTTTTCCAGCTAAATAATTGTAATAGAGATGTCATTTGTCTGCGTGCCTCGTGCTATTTAAGTTTATAAACGAGTCCTTGTTTACACATTTTTGTTTGTTTGATGCTTGGCTTCAAAGATTAACTTTTGCTTTTTTTTTCTTTTTGACTGGTTGGTTTTTTTCACATAAATGAACATTATACAGAACTATGAATTGATTCTACAGGTATGGCAAACAGCATGAATGTCTCCTAACTTTTCTCTCCTTTATCTTTCAATCCTTTCTAGACACACTTTAGCTTTTTTCCTCTTCTTGATATGTCAAGGCATGACTTGGAGCTAAGAATACAGGTTTTAGGGTGGCAGAATTCTTGCAGGGAATAAACAATTGCTTTCAATTTAATTTCCTGTACATAAGTACTTAGCTCTCCTGGCTTATTTCTCAGAGGTGTTACAGGCAGTTGTTCATTGAAACAGCCTTTTGGTATAAAAGGAGAAGTTGAGGTTTGGAGCATGAATCAAAGATACTGGAATGGTGATGGTAAAACTGTGCCTTAGCCTTCAGCTTTTGTTTGTGGCCTGGCTCTTACCAAAGCTTGTGAAGTAGTTGATTTCATTTCCATCTATTTATATATAGTTATGGAATTGTGTACCTCAGTGTTAGAGGTGCACATCCATATCTTCAATATGAATGAATTTCCAGTGAATGAGTTTTCCATGCTGGAGGGCATAGCTGAAAAAAATTAACACTGTAGCTTTGCAACCTCTCTCAGAAAGGATGAAAACTTACTTGGAGGAAAACACACAAGGATAGTAACTAAGCAAGTGACATTTGTGGGTAGGGTGAGGTATGCAGGCATTCTGTGCCAGGAAATGTCAGTATTTGTTTAATGCAGCTGTAACATCAGTAAGTGCTTAACCCACTCCAAACCAGCTCAAGTGAGCTCCTGATTTCTGCATGTAGCAGTTACAACAAGTTTCCCCCTCTGGTGTTTACTAGGTACAAGGTATGTGTAAGTGGGATTATTTTGTGAAAAGAGTGCTGACTGGTTCTTGGGAGCTGCAGTGTGCACTGAGTGAGTGAAGGTTATGTGGAAGTGTTTTCTTAGCTACAGGATTGCAGCACCAGCTTTCTAGCAGTGTGGTATTAAAAGCATATTTTTTATGTCTGAAGTGTCATAGTTTTGGGATTCTGATGCCAAAATTTTGTAGCATTAGAAAAATTAGACTTCTAGAAGATTTTTCTATACCCAGAAGCTTTACTGTAAGACCTGTGTTATGGTCAGCAGTGGTTAGTTGCTGGTGAGATGAGGAGGGAGTAAGATACATACACAGTCAAGGAAATGTTTGTGCCTGTAAGCAGTTTGAAAATGTAATGTTTATAACTTCTGGTTTTCTTAACCAGTCTCCTACACTCTCTCTGCTTAATAGTTTGACTCCTCTGTTAGCTCAAGTGTGTTCACCTGCTTTAGTAATATCTGCACAATACTTTGAAGATGTAGAGATCTATGTTAATGCAAAGAATTTTTATTTCATAATGTTGAAGTGGGATTTGCATCAATTCAGATGCTTTCTGATGAACAAAACATTTATTTTGTAAAATCCCATCTTCCTTGCTCATGGGTATTGACCAAATTACTTCTCCATTCCCACTGCTTTCCTGCCTGAGCTTGCTTTCACTATGCTAAATGACTTTATCACAGTCTGAGATAGTTGTTTGTCACACCAAAGCTCCTAGCCTTGCCTTCACCTTGATTACTGGGATGAATGAATGACTGTTTTCCTGCAGCTAAAATTCAAAATTTGTATCCTCTTCATATATAAATCATCTTTGGAAAGCGAAGTACCTGTCCTACGTTGACTCCTGGGAGTCTCTCTGATTGCATATTTATCCTTCAGTTCTTGGTATCTCCCTCTAAACTGGAATTCCTTGGAGTATTGGAAGAGGATTCTCAGGTTACAGAAATAAATCCAATGCTATTATTAACTCATGTACTCTTGGTGGGTTTTTAATCTCATAACAAACTAACCCCATCACCAAAAGGCTCCTTAGAGAGTATACCTTCATCTAGTACTTTGAGAGTACTGCAGATGTTGAGAGAGTAATCAAACATGTATCTAAGAGCTGCTGCATTTGGAAAACAAGATTTCAGAAAGCTAACTTTTTCATACTTTCTATGCATATTTAGTTTTAGTTTCACCTGAGATTTTAGCACCACTTTAATCCATAGTAAAACCTGCTTTAATGTGAAATGACTCTTGCTTTCAACTGGCAGGAAATTTGTTCATATTGCCTGAATATCTGTATACTGTGATTTCTGTGTAGGTAGAATCTTTACAAGCAGAAATAAAGGAGAAGATGGATGATTACAATAAACTGTTACTAGAAAAGGAGAGAAAACACCAAGAAATTGCAGTTCGTGATACAGAGATAGAAAAACTGCTGGCACAGATCCAAGAGCTGAAGCTCAGTGGTGCTGAGGTCTCCAAGACTGTACACAGCTTGGAACAACAGCTGCAGAAAATGAAGAAAGTGGAAACTGAACTGAAACAGGTAATTTTTAAATCCTTACTTAAATTGGGTTGGCATTACATGACAGTGGCTTTTTGGGGGTTGTCAGTAGTGTTTGCAAGGCTGTCTGACACCCAGCGGTGAGTTAAACTGGTGTATTAATGGCACATATCACAGCCACAGTTTTAAATAACCTCTGGTTCTACAAACTCTAAGTCCATTATAAAGACTTACATACTACTTGTAAGTAGTATGTCCTTAGATATTACTTGTAAGACTTACTCAAAGTCCTACTATGGAGGCTGTTTTTAACAGTTGTCATGTTTGCTGCTTCAGAGCTGCTCTTGTGCTTGTCTGGAAGCTTCTGAGAAGGTGGTGTTACTGAATATCAAACACTGAGGATCTTCAATGAGTACCTGTGTTTAAAATCAAATTATCTTAATCTGTAGCCCTTCTTGCTCTGGGTCTGAATCCAGATCTATTTGCCATAGTCCAAAACTTCTAGCACTTTGTTACTACTACAGAGTTCATCACAGCCTAGAGTTAAGAATTACGATCCATTTAGCAAAAGTTACCAAACATCTGAGTAACTTTTTCTACCATCTGAAACCAAATGTTCAGTGTCCTCCCGATAATTTTCCTTGGTTGAGTATTGTTGAAAGCTTTGTGGAGATCTTGTTGCCTACAGTCACATAAGAGGAGGTTATAAGAAGGTGGAGTCAGACTAGAAGGTGCAAATGAAAGGATGAGAACATATGTGTATAAACAAGGGAAATTCCAATTAAATGGAAGGGGGAAGTGGTCACACTTGTGGGAGCAGCCACTCCGTAAAGGAAGCTCAGAGTGGCAGTGGTGTCTCTGACTGGGAGATATGAGAATTGCCTGAGCAGAGCCAACTTAGTTGTGCTTTGAGTCAGAGAACTCTAAACACCTTTCTGAGCTTATTTTTTTCTGTGGTTTTATCCAAACATACAAAAGCCATGCCCATTTACTTTCTGTCTGCCTTGGAGTGGATGGAGACTGTGGTGCTGCTTGCTGTTGGCAACTTGCTTTTTTCTCTGGAATCTTGGCTTGCTGTTAAACAGGCTTTTTTCCTGTTGTTAAACAGGACATTCACACAACCAAAAGAATATTCTGAATTCATCCATATGAATTCAGAATATTCTTTTGGTTGTGTGAATGTCCCCATCAGTTGGTGTTTTGTAAATATATTAAATAAGCCAAACTCAGACACTCCTGAGTTAGTTTTTTCTTTTTTTGCCCCAGAAACTAAATAGTCCAATCTAAACAAGGTTGTAGTATTCAAATTGCCACCTGAAAGCATTGTAATAGCTTGTCTTGAAGCGATTTTGTTCAGTAAATAAGGTCTAAGTTTCCAAAAAGTTCTAAGAACAATTACATGCCAAAGCATTTTTCTGTAAAATTACACTTGATGTGAATGGTAATTGCAGAGTTTTATTGTCCCCCAAATTCCAACATATGAAAAATGCATGTATTGCAGGTGATGGAGAAACAAGAAAAAGGTCTGGAAACAGAATGTCTTGAATATAGAACAGTTTGTGAGGAACACTGAGCAAAGTCACAGCTAACAGATTCATTTGCCCTGCTGATGTGCATGGAGCAGGTCTTTGTTCTATCCTGCTCCAGTTGCTCTCAGTGGTTCAGGTTGCTGATATCTAACACTGAAGCTCCTGGGTAGGGTTGTGTTGGGAGGATTGCTCATCCTTTTGCTTGAGATCTAAAACGTGGGGCTAATTTAGGGAGACTGCTCTCCTGTGGATTTTGGGATTCATGGAAGAAGACACCACATTAGGCTACTTGTGTATGACACCCAGAAAGTTGTACAGTGAAGCTGCATTATATAAAGCCCTGGTTTTTGCCTAGTTAGCCACTTGATTTTGCTGGGGCATTGTAGCAACCTCAGGACATGGCATCTGAGAATGCCAGGAGGAGCTGAACTCTTGTGTGCAGAGCTGTACTGACACTGCACACTTGGCAGCTTTGCTGCCCAAGAGAGGCAGGGACACTGGAGCTAAGGCAGCCACTTCTGCACTAGTCTGGATTGCACTTTGTTGCTGAAGGGTTTTGGTCAGTGATCAGTGTGGTATGGGTAACGTTTTGAGTTGATAAAAAAGAAAAAAAAGGCTCTGCTGTTGCTTGAGGTTTGGTTTGGTTTTATGTGTGTTCTTTTTGGGCTACCAGAGGGGCTGTTTGATATCACAGATTTCATGCAAGGGCAAGAAAAATTTCTGGTTTTCCCTTACCTTTTGATAGTGTGATACAGCATTAACTTTGCAATTTATTTTTATTTTTTTAATTGCTACCTACTTTCAGTTTGCAATCAGAAGATGCTAGCCATGTGCTCTGAGTCTTACATCTCTTGAACTAGAGAACAGTTGGTTACATTTATATATTTTTTTTACAATCATATGATGAGTTTAAAATAACCTATTAAAGATAAGTGTATTAAACTATGGACAGAGTAAGTGTTGAACAGCAGAGGCAATTACTACCTTAGGTTTCTTGTCAAGCTTTCCTTTACTGTATTAAGTACAGATATGTATGCTTATTGTTTGGACAATTCCCAAGTGAACCTTTCCTCCTTGGACTGATCCAGCTCCTAAAAAGGACTGTGAGAGAGGAGGATCAAATAACAAATTTTTTTCAATAAAATAAGCTATGGTAGCTTGGCAGATCACAGGTTGGACAAACTTAGTGCTGCTTTATCACATTCTGACTGAACTTGATGTATTTGTGAGTAGTTTTTGGTCTACCCAGAACTCTTCATTTCTTAAATTGTGTCCATCTATCAGATTTAATTTGGGACACATATGGTATCATAATAAATTTGGAAATGGCTACAAGAACAAGATGTTATGTTCTTAAACATATAAAATGCGGTGTAACTGAGAAAGTATAATTTATCACTGAATGCTAAATTTTCAGAAGTTGTTCAACTTGGGTTACGAAAAATAAAGGGGTAGAAACTTAAATGAGCTAAAAACATTCAGTTGCTTTGAATTCCTATTTCTTTACAGGCCACTGGGATTATGTACTTTTCTTCTTGTACTGGGTGTGTCAGGGTCGATCAAGTGTTTCAGCAGGATTGTTCTGGTTAAGTAGGTTTGTATATTGACAGCAATTCATTCTAACATGAAAAAAATCATTTTTCAGGATAAAGAGGCATTGCAACAGCAGCAGTACAATAACCTGATCCAGATCTCTGCCCTGCAATCTAAACTGGATGAAGCAAGGCACCGAGTGCCAGTGGATGGCAGTTCTGCCCCAGTGCTGAAGGAGCAGCTACAGGCAGAGCAGGAAGCACTTCAGGCCAAGGAGAGAGAGGTGAGAGCTTTGGGAGAGTTCTACAGACTTGGAGTTGCTTTGGCCTTAGCTAACCTTCTTTTTTCTTGCTTTGTTCTGTGTTCATTCCCCTTCCTTCTGGAAATCGTCTTGTGGTGACTTTGAGACTGATCAGTATCAGTTGTAAACTGATTTTCCTTTCCTTCCAAAGCTGAAGTAGGCAGATAAGTTTTTGTTTGAGTGTGAGAGAATTCTTTTAAGACCAAAAAGGGCAATTACCCATAATGGTGTAATTTAACCTGTTTTGAGAGCATGTTTGTGATGAGTTTTTGTGTCAAGCTAATAAGTAACACAGAGAAATTGCTCACAATATCTGGAACTCTTATTGGATTTGCATGTACAAATGCATACACAACCCCAGTGTATGTTTATATTATTATTATATCTGTGATATAGAAGCATAGTCCAGTTAAGGATGTGTAAAGAAAAACAGGAGTGATCCTTCAGTCAATTGTACACCATTCTTTCAAGAGCAGTACACGATAATAGAAATTAATTTCTTAAAGATGGAATATCCATTTCTCTTATGAGGTTGATTTCAACAATCATAATTCCCAAAGCCACGATAACTTACTACCCATTAAGGCAAGAGATGATAAAAACAGTGGATGGCAACATCACACTGCAGAGAAAAGTGTGGTTATTGAATCATCTCTTTGTTTGTGTTACTGGGATTGGCACTGCCAGGCTCATTTCTGGCTTCTGTGAGGACAAGGACAGTGTTTATATTGACTGCTTGCCATTGTTGCACATCAAATGCTAATGTCTCATATTGTTACATCAAATGACACCAGTCAAGCCTTGATCACTCACAGTAGAGATTAATGGATCTTTTTTGAGCAGGTAGGTTTTTTTTAAAAAGAAAGCAGAAACCCACCTTTGTAGTACTTTAGTTTTGCAGATGAGGAGCTGGAACACAAGCTTCTCCTTTTATGTCTCAGGTGTTTTATTAATGCAGGTTGATTAGAGTTTAAATCACTGAATTTGCTAAAGTTACTTCTTGTCATTAAATAATACGACGAATGAACTTTTATCTTAAAGGACTTAATTGAAACAGCTATGCTTTTTTTTTTGTTTAGATTGCAAGCTTGCTAGACCAAGTAGAACAATATAAAGATAACTTGAGCAAGAAAGATGAGGAGATATTGCAGCTGAACTTGCAGTTAGAGATACAAAAAAACTTGAGTACGTCCAACATCATCCAGCTTCAGGCAGAGAATGCACACTTGCAGGTAGGTTCCTCTAGCTTTGCTGTACTGCCTAAAATGTCAGAGACCTGCTTGCTTGAGTGTTGAGGTCTTCATCTCATGATGTTGTAAACAGATACTTGGGTTGTTTCTCTTGCCATTAGAATGTTGCATTATCTTTACAAGACTAGTGCTGGGTATCATAGAACCAAAGCCTCCCAGTGTTCCAGATTCATGCTTGTAGCATGAATTATCTTCTGCAGTGATTGATTCACATCAAAAGCTGAGGTTATTTTCTGTGTTGGAGCAGTCTAATACAGTGGTCAAACCTGAAGAAGCTGTAGTTGTGTTCCCAAGCTCTTCACCGTTATAGTAAAGAGGAGAATGTTTAAGTAAAGCCCCTAGTTCAGCTCTGCCATTAGGTTGAGATAGAAAGTCAGTCCTTTCTAATGAGATTTTTGTTTTTTCTGGTCAGGAGGATCTAACAAAACTTCATGTGAAGCAAAGCCAGGACCTGGGTATCAGTGATTCCTCAGCTTTGTCATTCCCACAAGCACTGCTTGAAGAAAAGAATCAAGAAATCGATCACTTGAATGAGCAGATGAAGAGACTTCAGCATGAGCTGCAGAATGCTCTGGAGAATAAAGTAAGAGTGCCTACTATACGTTCATTACATGATTTTTGGGGGAAACAAGGTGTGCAAATTCTTATTTTAAATGAAATCTGTTTCATAATTCCCTTAGGAAAGTAGGGATTACTTTGAGAAGTTACCAGCTGAAATGTGTGGTTTTTCCTGCTGTTAAATGTGTGATTTAATGCCTGTGTGATTCAGAAGAGAAATATAAACTCTGTGTGCAATAATAATTGCCTACATGCAGTAATATTCAGCCTTTTTTTTTTTTTTTTTTTTGCTTAGGTTGCAGAAGACCAAAAACCTGAAATTGAAGAACTCAGATCACTGATCGAGCACCTTCGCCTTGACCAGGAGAGGCTGCGTAAGGACAAGGATGAAGAGGTGGAGCAACTCCATGGAGTAATTGAGAAGCTTCAAAAAGAGCTGGCACAATTTGGACCAGTATGTCATGAAGATAGTGACAACCCAGTTTATTTCTATGAAGTTGCATTGGAAAAGTCAGTGGAAAACCTTCAGAATGAGTTGAAGGAGGGACTGGTAGCTTGTCAAGGTGATGCTGATCCAAACGGAAGAAACACATCAGTACTCTCCAAAGTGAGAGAACTTCAGGAGGAACTGGAGTTGGTCTCAGCTTCTAAAGAAGCTCTGCAGCAGCAACTGGAAAAAAAGGAATTGCAGCTCAAAACAGAAGTGGAAATTTTGGAGAAAAAATGCCAGCAGTTGAGAGAGTCATCAGAGCAGTCTGTTGCAGAGCTCACCTCCCTGAGAATCCAGCACCAGGCACTTCAGGAAGAATACAGGCTTTCCCAAACTCTCTTGTCTCAGAGAGAGGCTGAGACAAAGATAACTACATCTCGAGTTCAAGAACTTGAAGATAAGGTGAGAGAAAGGGAAGCAAAGATTCTAGAGAAAGAGATGCAAATTAAGACAATGGCAGATCAAAGAGAAGCTGACACAAGTGAGCTGCAGTACTTAACAGAAAAAGCAGCAGAGCTCCAAACAGAGTTGGAAAAGAGACGTGCAAGTCAGGCACAAGATGTTTACAGTCTTCAGTTAGAAGTTTCTAGACTTGATTTACAGGTGCAAGCACTGAATCAGAAAGAAGTAGCTTATCTGAGAGAAATCAAGGAACTGCAAGGGAGCACTGCAAAACTGAAAGGTGAAATCAAGGCCCATATGAAAGAGCTTGAAGCCCTGAGATTGGAAAGAGCTGAAGTTCTTTCACAGCTGGAGTCTTGCAAATTGGTGGAGCAAGTAGGTCATGAAGAGACTAAATTTCTCAAGCCATTCTGCCAGAGTAAAAGAAAAGATGTAGCCCTTAAAAATGGAATGCAGGAATTAGAAGCAAATATTGATCAGTCATTTGGAGTACTGGCTTCCCCTACTGCTAAACTGGTACATGATTTGATTTTTGATAGTATTATTTGTTGTGGAGATTTTTTTAAATAATCTATTTCTAGATTAACAGATTAAATACATTTTCCCCATTTTACTTTATTTTGCCTGTGAGAATAGTTAGTAAGTGATATCCCTTCTTTCTTTCCACCTGTGAGCTCTTTCCAGCTTATTTTTTTCCTCCTGATCTATTGAGGATGGAGACTGAGAGGGTGGGCCTCTACAAGCCAAGCAGTGAGCCCATCATGGGCTACCAAGACTGTTTGCCATTCTTCATGGCTGTATTGGAGAACTACTTGATAACACTCCATCATGTCTCCTTTTCTTTTCAGAAATTCTTATTTACTGTAACTCTTTCTTGTAATTATTCTGAATCTCTTCTAGAACCATTTGCTTCAAGTAACCTAATCTTCTTAAATTCTTATTATATCACAGAATTTTAGAAAGCAGTAGGACCCAGTGACCCTTTTTTCAGAGGGCTGTAAAAATCTGTCATACACCAAGTTAATGTCTTTAAAGCCTGGCTTAAAGAGGTAATAAGTGCTAGTTAAGAGGGTTTATATGCAGAGTTTGAGTATACAGGGAAGGAAAAACATTCAGTGTCAGACTTAGGTGGATTTTCAGGGCCCTGCTTGGCAGTATGTTATAATAATCATCCAAGGTAGATGACTTATTTAAAGAAATGATAGGATAATTGCTATGAATGATGACATGCTTTTTTTTAAAGCTGAAATGAAGAGTGTAGTTATGCAAAACATGTGATCATTCCTGGTGTTTATGTTTTTATTTGCTTGGAAGCTGAAGTTTGGAGCAGTGCCATCAGTGCCTGGGTGACACTGTACATTCAGGGTCTGCCCCAGAAATTTCTCAGGGAAAGGAAACAGGTGGGAGAGGTGTTAAATGACCCATGCAGATTGAGGTACTTCAGACCATGGCATGTGTCTGTACAAGGCAGCAGACTTCCAGTCCAGTGGCTACTGGCCCATGTTGTTTATACAGGTAGGGATTGTCAGATCCCTGATTAAAAAACAGAAGTAATTTAGGATCCAGTGAAGAGAGAATTGGTAACATTTTGAAGGATATCAGGGAATGCTGGCATGCTGGGGGCAGTTAAATTATTTAAAAATCATTTTTCAAATAGAAACTCAGACTCTGAAAGGTTTATGTTGGTGTTTAGATGTCATTATATGTATTTCCATGTTTAAGTGCTAGAAGTTTTTAAGTAGGCTGAGGAGGGATAATTATCAAATTGGGAGAATATGTTGAATCAAAGTAAATAAACTACCATGTCTTCAAACATTCATTACAATAGACTTTTTTTCTATGGATCTAGCTCATCCTGGTATTAGAAAAAGTATAATGCAGCATTCTTAAAGGAGCAAAGAACCCCTCCTACATTTATGCTTGGGTTCCAAAGTGGAAACAATGTGAAAATT
>VXAX01004770.1:0-31466 GCA_013399835.1 Leptocoma aspasia
TACAAGAGACATGAATTTCATATGGAAATAATTCGGAAGGAAAAGCAGAAACATTACAGAGATTTCTAAGTTATTGATGTTAATAACAGAGTAATAGGTGAGACTTCAGAAGATAGCCGGAGTTATCCAACAAATCTGAATTTTTCCTTTAAAATTAATAGAAATACATCCTCCAGGAAAAAGATAAGTAGAAATACAAGGAATTTTCATTAAGACTGTTTTCCCCAACAATTAAATATGTAGCAAAATTATATTATAGTTAAACCATCTGCCTCATACTATTTTCTTCAAATATGAAAACACTTGGGAGTGGATCAGCTGGATGTGTATCTCCTTATAACTTAAATTTAGTCAACTTTTTTTTTTTTAATAAAAATCTCTCAAGATTTATATAGTTACATTTATCTCAAATTATCCTTCAACTATTATTCGCCATTGATTATGGAGAATAAGGTAATGCAGGTTCCCATGATCCCTCATTACCTTTTCCCTGGACTCCCCTTATATTCCCCCTCGGTGAGGTATCATCATCCTGTGGAAGCTTGCTAAACAAGAACATAGCTCAGCATCTTCTCTTCCCTAGGCACTATTTAGCAATCACACACAAGTCCTTCTACTATCTGCCATCCGGTATCCTTATCTTCTCAGAAAAATTGTTCACAGAAGGAACTGCAGGGAGCACATCCCTGATTTCACTGTCCAATTATCAACATGTTGCCCATGACTGATTAATCCACTTTTGAACCTGCTTGGTGTTATCTCCATAACCACCTGTGGCAGCACATGCCACAAACTCACTAATCATCCTATAAGGCACTACTTTCTTCTACCTCTCTTAAGCTCCCATCCTTCTAGTTTCAGTGAGTTTATTCAGGTTCTGGGGGATTTCATTAATAACAACAGCCTTAACTACTATCTTCATGACTTTGCCAATATTTATCATCTGCCCAGGCTTTTCTTCCCAAAATGGAAAGGCTCAGCCAATTTGCCAATGACCCCAGTCTGTGTGGTGCAGTCAACACCCTGAGGGAAGAGATGCCACCCAGACGGACCTTGACACACCTGAGAGGTGAGTCTGCAAATTTCTGCACTTGCATTGGGGCAATCCCAACACAAGTGCAGAAATGGATTGAGAGCAGCCCTGAGAAGAAAGGGAAAAATGGGGATGTCCCATTCTTGGAAGTGTTCAAGGCCAGGCTGGATGGAACCTGCCTAGTGGAAAGAGGCTCTAATCATTTCAGGGGGATTAAAAAAAAAAGATCTTTAAGGTCCTTTCCAATGCAAATCTTCTATGATTCTATGACAACTTTAATCTTTTAATATGAGACAATGTTTCGTTCCCATAATCATGACAAGTTGATTTCTCTGCATCATTTTTGAGTACATTATAGCCTTTTAAGATGCAAGGAAAAGCACTGTATCAAGGGCATCAATGTTTCTCAGAGAAAAAAAAATGCTTTTTTCTGGTTTAGTCTCAATATGTTCCTGATGATGCCAAAAATTTTGTTTGTTCTTGAGAACAAAGTGCACACTGAGTTGATGATTTCAGAAAGCTGCCAGAGAGCCCAAAATATTCTTCCTGAATTTTAACTTCCACTTTCAAGTTCACGATTTTTAAAGTATGATTTACGTTCCATTATCTCCTATTTACTCACATAAATTATCATCTTGCATTTCTTTACTCAATACTTGAGTTTACTGATCTTCTTATGGAGTTTCTCACCATCAATGTCACATTTAACTTCCTGAAAGACCTCAGTAATATCTACCAACTTGAATATTTAATTACACATTCTCTGTCTCAAGGTAATCTGTGAATAAAAATGAACACATCACTGATCTCTGGGGTTCCATACTCTTCTTCCCCCTGAAAAGAGATCTAAAATTAAGCTGTGGCCTACCCTTCATCTTGCCATCCTATTAAGCCATTAGTTTTTCTCCACAGTAATAGCAAATAAAATTCTTACATGGCCTTTAAATAGAAGTTTCTCAAGGATTTTAATTTCCAAATCCATACACATTAGGTCTTCTGCCTCTCCTGTCCCCACTTGCTTACTCACACTCATAGAACTCCATGTTTCCTGGCACCTAACACAATGAGATTACACCTGTGCTGCATCATGTTATTCCATTTTATAGATCATCATTTTGCAAAGAATGGAAGTCAGACTCACCCCGTAGTTCCAGGATTTCCTTTTAAGTCCTTTTTTTCTCAGATAAAAGTTATGCTAGAAACTTGGCAGTCTTCTGACAGCGTGGATCTTTGTAGTAGACAGATTACATAAGTTCACCACAAATTCAGCAGTTTCCCACCTGAGTTCAAACTCATTGCTGAATGCAGTACAGTCCTAATGACTTACCCACATTTATTTGACATCATGTCATCATTGGTTAAAACATACAAAACTCCTCTCCTTTGGAAAAGCTGTATCGATTACATGTCAGATTGTTTTGTGCCTTTTTTTTTTTCCTAGCTCTTTCCATTTAGGAATTCATCATGGAGACATAAGTTTAGTATCTGTGGTGGAAAGCATTTTTGTTCACAAACCTATGCAATGAAGTTCATAAAGTCTCAAACAAGCTGGTAAGTCTAAAGAGATAAGTAGTATTCAGTTTTTTTTTCAGTACAGGAGGAAACGAACCAGGATTCACAGTGTCATATTAAAATAACCAAATCTCTAAGTGAAAAGGGAGATTTATTCTCTAGGTATGCTTTAAAAGGAAGCAGCCACTATCACTGCATGCTCAGTAACCTGTAAGTGTGAGGAAGCTTAGCTGATCATACCCCTCAAAGGAGGAAGGCAGTAGGTGCCTAGTTTCTGGATCCCTGAGTTAGGGCTGAATTGCTGAACTACCAGGACTGAGATACTTCTGACAACTGCAGTAACAGTGATTTAAGCATCTGGACAACTTTAAGGTCAAGAACTGAAGTGCTTACAGATTACAGACCTGTCAAATATAAGAAAGAGCTCTGTGGGAGCTCTGGACCTCACAGGTTTAGACTAAGACTTCAAAATATGCTGCTCTTCCACTTCAAGAACTTAAATTCTTTTTGAGATCCTGCCTTTGGAAAGTGTCAAAAATTGCTTTGATTTTACCCAGCAATTAAACTTTTTTGATATAACCAAGTAGTTGTGAAAAAAATTATAAATCCCAGAATAATTTATGCATCACTATCCTGAAACTCAATGGGAATTATATTTGATTTTTTATATTGCTTAACTATGCTTGTAATACAATACTCAATTAAATGTATAGTATTGACCTCTACCGGTTGTAATATTGGGTGTTCTGATAAATTACATATGACTGTATCACACGCTGTCTGTGTCAAAGACATTCCTACAGCTTAAAATCTGTTTTTTTCCAATGTTACCCTCTGTCTAAAGCCACTAGCAATATACATCTACTAGTCAAACAGTAAATATTTGTGCACTTGTTGCAGAATGTCTCAATTTTAATGTGAGCAAACTTGAAAATAAGTAAAATTCAAAAATGCTTTCATGTTTACATAGTCTGAATATTTTGGTTTCCATTTCTCACAAATCTAAGGTAAAAGTTTCTGTCTGGATGCTTCTCATCTCCTTGTCTTTCAATTATTCCACAATACTTTCAAGTGTTCAAATCTGTTGACTATTCTCTAAAATGTCTTTTGCTAAGAAATCTCCTGGGAGTTGTGGGAGTTTTTTCTATTGTATTCAAATAAATTTGTGATTCAGCTCTTCTCATTTGTTTTGAACATTTTGGAAATTTTCAATGGAAAGTTAAGGACTTTTCTATGTTCTTTAAAACAAAATAAGTAAAAAGTCTACAAAAGGTATATTACATATGTATGACCTGTATACATATGTTATATTTCATATGCATACACACTGTTTGTATGAGGAAAGTACTTCCTCATATATTCCCTTCAATAAGGGTGTTGGGATAACACCCTTATTTGGTTATTGTTCCTCTGTATGTGGTCTGATTTTAAAATCAGAATTGTCCAGTAACAAATTGCTCAAAATATTTTTTGGCTTTTTATCATAATAAGAGCCTAATCTAGTTAACACATTTTAACCTGATTAACTTGAGCACTATTGCAGAATGAATGAATAAATGATAATATTGTAATTTAAACACATAATAATAGTAATTATATTATTGCAAAAATTACTTATTAGCTCCTGCATTTTAGCAAGACTTCTGACATTTGTTAAAATTGTTACTCACCCACCTCAGAAGTACAAACCAAATAATCAGTTACAGTTTGTTCAGTAATTCAAAGTATTATAGAAACTTGAAACTCTTATGCACATCAGAAGAACCCACCAATTATTTGGTGGCACTTTGTTAATGAACTCAGAATAGTAACCTGTCACTGTCAAACTTTGTTAACACAGAACATTTGCCTATAAAAGAACTCTAACTTGAAAGTGAACATCTATCACTTTAAATCCTTGTCTACTAAGACAAAAAGTGATAAATTCTTTTTTCTCCTTTTTTTTTTAAACACAAATCTTTATTAAATTAATAGCAGACAAGCTGATATTCTGAGTCCTAGGAACCATGACAGTCGTCCAGTCTAGCCTCTGATATTCACACACCATAGAAATTCTCCGTTATAATCCATATAAGCTCATATCTCTCTTTTTACCTAGAATATCTCTTTTGTAAGACACTGGGTTTATTTAAAGTTTTCAGGCAGTGAAAATCCACAGCTTGCCTAGATAAGATTTTGTAAAGATTAATTACTTTTACTTCTAGAAATACATACTTTCCTTTTCAACCTTGAATTTATCTTGCTTTACCTTGAAACAAGATCCCTGGATCTCATTATACCTTTGCAGCAAAATTAAAGAGCTGCATTCTGCAGTATGCATCTTCTTTGTCAATGGGCTTATAGAGAGTGTTCAATAGGTTAACTGTATGTCACATGTATCCAGCAATATAGCTTCAAAATATGTACTCTACCCTACAGTTTAATATCCAAGAATAATTTTTTATGATCATTTAGAATGTTGCCAGATCAGTATGACCTTCATATAACATTCAAATAGAGCACTTTCATATTCTTAGGGGATACAGTAACTTAATAGTTCCTTTTGGGCTTTGTTTGACACTGAATCATGAAGTACTTGACCCTAAAATATCGACCCAGTTTTTATCTACCTGCCTGTTGTATAGTTTTCATTCAATATACACTGACTGCCATATGAAAGGCCTGCATGAACACACAGTTGACAAGACCTTGGCACTAATTGTTATCATACAGAGCTGAGAAATGGAGAATTGGATTGACTTTCTATCTCAGTGAGACAGGAACAAATTCATCAAAGATTGTCCGTTATCTCCATAACTGCCAAAGGAGCTACAGATTAGGTCAGGAGAGATCAAAGACAGTGCTTTGCTTCCAATATCATACGCTGGGGGAAAAATAGCTTTTTGCACAGTTTTTATGAAGAAAAATAACAGTTAAAAATAATATTTTAAAACAAGTGTTGTCTTAAATACTGAAAACAGAGGAAGAGCAGTAAATCAAAACCAGGTGGTGAAGTGACCCAGCATCAACACCCTGCATGGTCTGTGAGCTCCCTTCAGACTAGCTTTAACCTGGTCCCTGGATGAAACACAATCACCACATCTGCATTGTGAAGCATCAAGCATTAGTTTCAACTCGTACTGTTATAAAGTGCACAACTAGAGCTCCCAATTTAATGTCCTCCGTTGGACATCTGGTTTGTGTGAAACAAAACTTCCTTTGGAAGCAAAACGATGTGTAACAACTGCAATTGATTGCTTGATTAACCTCAGACCTGGGCTACTGCTTCATGTGAAATATTGGGGATACATCCCTGGAATAACACCTGTTTAGATAACTGGTCGAGGACTAAGTGCCTTTAAAACTGAGAAGTATGTGACTTAGAGAAACAGTGACAAAGAGGAAGCTACTCCCATCTTTATTGTCCCACTCATTGAAATAGGACATAACTCCATGTGTCCTGTTTATATTAAGAAAAAGATCTGGTTGAAAATGTGATTCTTATTCTAGCCTCTAAAACTGTCTGCTCAGGCACTGACAGACCACAGAAGACCACAAAGAATCTGGAAGGATATAGATATAGATATAGATATAGATATAGATAGATATGAATACATAAGAATTTCTCAGCCTGATTTCAGTAGCTGTCATTTAAGGTGCCAGATCTGAAATTCAGGAGATTTAGATTGGTCCCTTAAACTTGTATGAGATGTTCTAGTATCAGACCTCTTGATTAAGCCAGCAGTCAAGTGTATTCTACACTCCACAAAACACCTAAATATTCTAGCAACCCTGGATACAGCATATCATGAAGCCTTAAAAAAGATGATTTGGGGGTGTTTAAGTCATTGCCCTTTTGTTTGAGCTCTTTGCTGTAATGTTTTAAAAGTGCAATAAATAACTATTATTGCCTGAAAATTCAGCAGTATACTGTTATTTAAAAAAATATTAGATGGCCTTAAAGTTAAGCCAGAAGACTGTGATCATGCCCACCAGAAGATCCTAAATTCACCTCAAGTAATCTATAGTCCTACAGTCCTACAAAACAGTCCTTTGGAGCCAAAAGACCTAGGTTTAAAAACACTGGGTATTTCTGCTTCCTTTTATTCCTTTTATGATATGTCATCATGCTTTTATTGCCACTCTTCAGAAAAATATCACCAAGTTTAAAGGTCTAAACAGTATTCATTCCTGTTTGTTCTTTCCTATAAATCCTCTAGCCAGATTTATACCAAAAGCAATTTGAAAACTTTTCCAGAGGGACTGCATAAAAGATACGACCTATACAATGTTTTATTCTCTTATCTGATAATTTTATAATCTTGAATTTTTTTAAATTATGTAGATAACAATGTTCCTAGTTTATCTATTTGTAGGCACCAAGGGGTTCTATGTGTAAAGCTGAGCAGATACACACATAAAACATTTACTTTTTCTCAAATAGCTCATTCCATCTCACCACGGATGATTTTAAACCAGGACTGTGACTAGAGAGATCTGTAATTTTAAGTAATGCGTTCCTACCTTTGAGCTGCAAACTGATTTTCAGCTTCCTACATAGAGAAATAGAGATGCTGACATTTTTATATAGAAGGGAATGCAACTGGCATTTTCCTGAACAGGGAATATGCACTACACAGTATAGTGTCAGAGCAGATTATATCCCATGAACACTACGTGTGAATTATAGTGATATCCATTAGCACTACTGTGGTCACAGGTCTGTCAGCTGTGCTAAGAGAGCTGTTGCTGCTAAGAGGTGTAGGGAGGCAGGGGTGTTGCAGATCAACCACTGACATGGATTGTTGCTGGAAGTTTTTGTATAGTCTCCTCTGGTTTTTTATTCATCTCTCTCCTGTTCTGCTGTTTGAAATAAGCTGTTGTCACAATCAAAGGCAATGTGATAAGGATGCAAGTTTACTTGTACATATCTGTTATGTGGAAAAAAGGCTTCTCTGCCCACACACAGATGTGTGAGGCACAGGGTCAGGCAGGGGAAACTCAGTAACCTCATCACCTACACCCGGTCCCTGCCTCAACCTGAAGAGTTCCAGGGGAGCATCACCCCAGTGAAGCTGGGGACAACACCCCTCAGGCTGAGGGAGGTGCAGGATTTGTGATGGGATGAAGAGGAGAAATTTCTTGACATTGCATAAGACTTATCATGAAAATTTTAAGGAAGGAGCCAAAGGAGGGGAAAGGGAAGATTCAAAATGTTTTATGGAATAAGCATGGGAAAATAGATGAATAAGGTGATAATAGAGGATGATCACATATAAATAGTCCTATTTATATATCCATTTTCCAGTTACTCTGTTTGCCTGCCTGGCCATGCCCTGTAACCATCACCAAAGTCTGTCCTGTCTTCTCATTTAATCCCATTTCTATTTCTTTACCTTAGTGAAGGCTCTGTGTGTGCTTGGGATGCAAAGGATCTGAGTGCCAGCAACTAGAGTCAGACCATGGGTCAAAGGGACCCTGTGGTGCCAGTAATTGCAGACACCAGACTGCACACATTGTGAGTGATTGTGTGTCTCCATGCAATCCCCAGCAAATACCAGACTGAACAAGTCAGAGAACAGGATACACACCTTAGCAGCCACGTATGGAAGTGGACTCAAGTTTGGGGTGCACCTGAGCGTGCAGCTCTGTGAGGGAGACAGCTGCTGGAGGGACCCAGAGGTTAAGGCTGATTGCTAGAGACCACAGGGTCCAGAGACCAGCTGAGAGAGTTTGTGTGTGTAACAATCTGATGCACAAGCCAGTCACTGGGGAGACTGAGTGTCTAAGGCTGGCTACTGTGAAGGGATCCACAGTGCAGGTGTCTGTGTGTGTCTGCATCTGTGTGTGCAGAGGGAGGACCTGGGGACTGGTACCAGCCTTGGAAGTTGTGTGCCCAGCTGCCAGAAACTAGAAAGCCTGGGATCCAGAGGAAGCTATTGCACAGACCGAGTGTCTGGGCCTTGCTGTTGGAGGGACCCACCTTGCATATGTATATTTATTCCCATTAATGCATCTTCATCCTTACCAGGCAAGGGGGGTAAAAGGATGAGGTCACATGTGCTGGGATTTTTTCAGTGCTGAATATTTCTGTTCATTTTGATCTGTGTAGTTGGACATGTCTAAATATAAAAACGTGATTTATGAATTCATGTGCCCACTAGGAACACATGTTCACCTCTAAGAGGCCAGGAGATTCAGCAACACTAACTATACCTTGCTTCAGCAGGTGGACAGAAAATATGGTTAGCAAAAATGCTTTCTGCATACAAACTCCTCTTATAAATAATATAAAAATAAGTATAAAAGATGCATAAATATCTTGTTACACAAATAATCGTTAAATATTACACTAGTTACATATTTTATTCTGTGGAACTTTCAATGTATTATATAGAAAGTGCATATGAATCCAAGGCAAAAATATCTGGCTTTCAGGGGAGAAGTCTACTCTTTGAGTTATGCCCATTTAATTTGTACAACAATGACCCTGTAGCTGGCATAGTCAACTGAATCAATATCATGCATATTTGAAATACA
Organism: Leptocoma aspasia; assembly: GCA_013399835.1. Taxonomy (NCBI): domain Eukaryota; kingdom Metazoa; phylum Chordata; class Aves; order Passeriformes; family Nectariniidae; genus Leptocoma; species Leptocoma aspasia. Next base: position 9,065 of record VXAX01004770.1, read on the forward strand.
ACAAAGATAAATAAATAGATGTATAACATTGAAAAGCTCAACGGTTTTAAAACTAGAAAGGGCCAAATCCTGTTACTTCCATAAAGTTATCTAGAAGAGTATGCGTGTCAGACAGGCAGGATTTGGCTTACTGTCAGCATTAACATTCAAGTCTGATGAAATCAATAAAACTGCTGCCGTACAATATAAATGCATGGAAAACAGCAATAAAGACCTCCTCCATACTGAAGATTACTGCCATCACAGCAGAACTATAGGAAGTGATCAGGTAAGCACTAAGTAACTTCATGCAAAGCGTAACAGATGTCTCTACATAGCTAGAGGTAGAATCCTGGGGGGGGGGGGGGNACTAAATAGTAAAGCAACTATTTTAAAACTGTGTTCATATTTCCTTAATGCACATCTGAATGTACTCAGCACTACTTTAACAACTATAGAAGAAAAGAGCTGTAGCCTTTAGCTCTTTTCCAAACTGAGCACACAGAGGTTGAAAACTCTACAAAAACTGGCATTCTTTGCAAGCTTCAGTGGAACTACTGAGAAAGCAGACAACACCTCACAGGATGAGCTAGTATTCCATAACACCTGAATAATATTACATTGCATATGTTAAACCTTCTTGGACATTTCATACTCTGCAGTAAAATTTACTCCCACAGGTAGTTCTATTACAATCATTAGATTTTTTCACATGAATGCAAGTTCAGTAGATGCGGAAAATTAGTTTCTGCCTCAAGTTTTCTTGTTACTGTAAGAGTAAATCACACTATGCTAGTTGAATATTGAGATTCCTGTCATTTAACAGGACAAAGGTTTAATAAAAAACATTTATTTACTTTTATAGTTCTTTTCAGGTCTGCGGAAACTTTAATCAATAGCTACAGATTAATTTTCTCTTCTTCTTGATACAATATCTGCTTAACATGCCTCCAGTTTTAAAGCTTAGAATAGAAGTCACTACACCAGTTTTATCACTACCACAAGGTCTCCTGTAAACTACATAAAGCCATTCAGCCCAAAGCCATACCTTCCAGCTACAGTCACTTAATGGAGTCCAAGTTTAATCCCTTCTCTGCAGCCAAAAGTGTTTCAGCCCACCCACCAGCCTGTTGGCTCCAGTCAGCAAATATCTTTTGCAGTCTTTGTGCAAAAGCTGTGATATGATGCAGAAGAGAATTCAGGATTTCTGCAAATACAGAGAAGAAAACGTTCAGATCAGAATACATTCCAAGATTTGCATCAGATCCTGTTTCTCTACTGTCCCTAGTGACTAATGCCCTAAACCCCTCCAAGGTGGAGAGTCTGTCCCCCACCTGATATCACCATGGCTTTATGCCTGCGAGCTCAGCCCTTTGCAAGGAGACAGCAGGCAGCAGAGTGGGGGCTCCTCCATCTGCAGAGGCTCTGGGTGCACACTACCTGTGCCCTCTGCCCTCACCAGCTGCTCTGTTCCTAGCACAGACCCCAGCCTGCTGCTTTGCACCATGCATTAGAGGAAAATGCCAATAGCTTCTGGGCACCCAGAAGATAGTGTGCCTAAGTCCAATTTGAAACTGTGAATTCCAGCTTTACACAGACAGCTAAATCTAGGGGAAGGTGAGATTTCAGGATATGTTGTTCTTACTCCTAAAACCATTTGCAGAATTTGGACTTAATCCTCATTGAATTCACATTCTATTACAATTCTCCCAAAAACCCTGAGAAAGCCTTTTGTTCACTAATTGAGATCTATTTTAGCTCTAGTAGTTGTAAAAAAAGTCTATGGAGCCTAGGGCTTCTCTTATCTAGTTAGAGGTTATATTTAATATTCTGGTCAGTTGTCTTTTGCATATGGATTTGCTAGATAACAGAGCTGCCATATTACAGTAATCCAAAAATTAAGAATAATCATCCACTTTGTAACATTTTAACCATTTCTCTTTCCCAAGTGAGAGTCTTTTCACAAAGGATTACCTTCTTTCCTATTAAAGCAACTGATAAAGAATTCTGCACTGCACATAAAGTATGCCAAGCACTACTTATTCTTCCTACAATCCAAAATACTGCTGCAACTTACAAAATCATTTATAGCAGACTGTTACAGGTAAAATGGGACATTACTTTTGTTCTTTCAGGCTTTGCATGACCTCAGGCTAGTGATTTACTATACATCCACAATTTCAGAAGTACTGTCTAAATTTGATATAGCTTAGTCCATAGATGTTCAGTTTCAAATAAATCAGTTCATGTTTTTGGAGATAATTACCTGTCTTTCTATTGCTATTGTTGTTTCACACAAAGGATTAATTTTCATTGCAGAAAGGAAGATGATTTCATCACTACTGTATCAAAGAAAAGGAAAAAAAAATAAACCTAGCATCTGTACTACTAGTTAACATGTCTATAGATACAAAGGATTTCAAAATTAACTTTTTTTTTTTTCAGAATGAAGTTTCCTAAAATTAAGCAACAGTAAACAGTAAATGTGAATTAGGACAACACAAAGAAAAACTCCATGCAAAAAGTGGTCTTTCCTTCCCAGAATGCTGTGTTTGTGATATTTTATTACTTATAAGGTTTGAAGATTCCAGTAATGCTAGTTTGCCTGCACTTAATTCCAAAGTTTGAGCAGTAAGAATTGGGGTTAAAACTCAATTCTCTAGCTAATTATTTTGCCAAAGTCATGTAGATTAAAAATTAGCCTATTTTGCAAGTCAGTTTTTGCTCATGTTTAGATCTGCCTTGACCTGTGGAACTCTCATTTTGAATTGATTTTGTGCATCAGGCTTACTGAGTCTGGTAAGACAACTCTGGCTTGGGTTTCACTAACTTTAAGCCAGCTGTTATGACAATTTGCAATAATATTGGCTGCTCATCAAATCCAGTTGTTTCATGATAAGTTGGTAGTATAAACTAAAGTGATAAGTAGTGAAATTTTCATATCAGTACAGATACTACTGCTTGTCTTTTGACAAAAGTGCTTAGCCAGAATTTTGGGATTTTTGGGCTATTCTACTAGGACAATGCAAGTCTATTTTTGTTTTAATCTTATTTATGCAGAGTCACTTCTACTGAAGAGCACTAGAAACAGACAGTAAGCTTTCTTCGAAAATTATGAATTTGACAACACAGTAAGTTAATTGTGTGTGAAGCTCATAGATTATTCTGCTGGATGTACAGGACAAGATAAAGGCTTCACTGAGAACAGCGACTCTTCAGGTATGCAGCTGCAAGGTATGATTTCCTTTAATTTTTGGAACTGTAAGAATAACACAGCTTGTACCACATCTGGCCACTTTGAGTATGCAGCCTAAAGGACTCAATATCCATTTACACCAGATCAGTGAGCATCTAGGGAATTTTGATTTCTAACTTAAAGCTTAGAAAGGATATCTGACACTAAAAAGCAGACATCACACCATGTTCTGTGTGAACCCCATTGCCATGGTTTCAGCATGCTCTGTACACACCTTGGTCAGGGCTCCTAATTGACCCTGAATATCACTTGGAGTTAGTGGTAAATAGATGTCTAAGTGTCTCAGACTGAGAAAGCTCTTGGCATACAAAGAGATCAAAACCTGACATGGCCACCACCTCTACATGATATTTTTTATTCTCAGTACAAACTTGCCTCTTTCACAGCCTTGCAACAGTGGTAAGTTTTAAAATCTATATCTTGTGTGTCACATAAGGACTAAAAGAATCCCTCAGTTTTTAATTTGGATGTGAGGACTTGACAAATATGTATCTTTTTTTTTTTCCTATCAAATCAAAAACATAAGAAAAGCTGTTCTAGATAAAGTTTTTCTTATGTTTTTGATATTCTTACCATTAAATAGAAGAGATTAATTATATAAATATAAAAATAGACTGATCAGCTGATTTTATTTCTTTCAATGGTTTTCTGTGTAAAAGTGAATTGCAGCGTTACTATAACAGACCTTGTGAAGATGTGTCATGCTAACATAGCCACTATCAGCACCAACATTAATCTTATCAGCAAGGCTTCTCTGGCAACCTCCTTTCCTACAGTAATTGTCATAACCCTTTTTTTCAGAGAGGGAGCCTGACTCGCCTATCTACATGCTTATTATGCTGCCATCCTCCAGGATATCACCATTGCAAAGGATTTGAAAGCCTGAAACAGGGCCAGGCAACCCCAGCAGTACCCTGCAAACATTTACGTACAATCTTTATGTGTATATGGCTACACATACAAAAATTAGAAAGGAAGCCAATAAGTATATCAGAGAAATACCTGCTCCAAGAGGAGCCAGCTGAGAACCCACAGCTACAAGCCAAAAACCCCTGTTTTTAAATAGATTGGAGGAGGAACAAAAAAGTACAATGCACAGACAAGATGATGTCCCTTCCGAATTTCAGTAGCCACCTTTTGCACTGACTTAAAACAGCTCACTGAAAGCTTTACAGCACTACATACAAGAGTGTAAAGGCACTATTTGCTACTGTGTTCCTTCTGGTACACCAGCACACAACAGCAGGGTCCTGTGCAGCCCTGATAGATGCAGATGTCAAACAGCAGAATGTTATCACCTCTGGTATCCAAGGCAGACAGGAGGGACCATCAACCTATCAGAATAACTTGGAGCTGCAATTTTAGCAATGTCCATATTGAAAAGTGACCAATCATAAAAAAGTAATAGTACTTAACCATATAACATGATGTGAGATATATAAGTCTGTTATTGGCAGAAGATTCCAATAAGCAGCCCTTAGTACTTGCCTTGAATATTTGCAGTCACTCATTTCTGGTATTTATATTCAAATTTCATTTTAGAGAGGAAAAAATAGGTATTTATGTATCAGTGGAGAATATAGTTGCTAGCCATTTAAATGTAAACAGTTTAGCTCTGTTTCTTTGCTCAAATTGTAATAAAAAATTTTGAAAGGTTATTTAAAAAATTATAATGGTAATTTTGAAAATAAACAATATTTAATAAGAACATTTTCTTCTAAAACTATGAGGATAGTATAATTATAAATAATTTTATAATAATGCTAATTGTTTAACTGTCAAACTTTTCTTTGGTAGTCCATTGTTTCTGTAGACATGCACTTTAAATGAAAAATCTATTTATTAGTTCCACACAAATAAATTCATAAAGTTATGTTATGGTAATACAGACAGCTAGAATTCTTCATGCTTCCTACAGAAGAGCATTATACTTTCTCTGAATTTTTTTTTTCCTCAGTGACAACAAATTTAACATTCCAGTCATCAGCTACAGTTCTATCAGAGAAATGAGGACTCCAGACAAGGTATGTAATAATCCTTCTAAAATAATGATTTACTAACATCTATACAATGCACTCAAAAAGAATTGCATGCTTCTTTTTCATTTTAATATGAATAATTAAATTCAGAAATATTCATTCCTTTAATATGATGCTGTTTTATTTTTTTTAATCTATATAATAGTGGAAAAGTGATCCTATAACTTATAAATCTCTTAGTTATTTTCATACAAAGTCCTACCATAAATTTCAGGGTTTTTTCTGAAAAACTGTCTCTGTACTGCCTGGAGTTTCTACCTGATAGCTCTAACCACCTTTTCACACACTAACTCACCAAAATGAAAATTTCCAAAACATTTGCCACTTATGACTCTTCAGTTCCCACATCCTTAAGTAGGATTGCTTTAACCTGGACTCTTTCATGAAATAGCCAAAACTTTGAAGCCCTGGAAAAACTCACTTAGTTTTTACCATGAACTAGTCAGAGGCATCTTCATAATATATGCAAGTCAGGTGTCAGTAATTTCAGAACTATGTTTTAATACAGCTGCTGTAGACATTCAGATGTGCTAAAATGTTCCCACATTGGGCAACTAATAGGCCTTCTGAATCAAAATGTAAGATGTTTTCAAGTTTTTCTAATTTTGTTAAGGCTATTCTAAAGCTTTTCTGTTGCAATTTTATAATATTTTCTGGTTTAACTTTATAATATTTCCTGGTCTATACTGCATGTAAGCACTACCCAGTAAATAGATAATTTTTGACTACTGTCAAAGTGAGGGTTTTCCACCCAAGCAGGAAAAGAAGTCTCAAAGCCACACAAAGATAACATAAGAAAATGAAGAATCAGTCAGCTAAAACAGGGCTCTCCTTCAAGTATTAATTTGCCAGGAATGGCAGAAGGTTAAGTACAAAGGACCTTCAGTTTCTCATCTGCAACAAGTATCCAATAAAGATGCTTTGTAAATTCCCTTTAAGGATGTTCCATGCAGTTCAAGAGGAGAAACAGTGATAAAATCTGTTGAATAAAGTTCAGAAGACTTCTTTGAATTGCAAAACTTTTAGTTCCAGAACAGAAACACAGAGGATGCACACAGTAGATAAAGTGAAACCATATTTTCACCTAGTGTACCAATGTGCTGGTGTTGCTGATAACGGGTAACCAAAAGTCTTCATGCCAGCGATGTGGCTTTCGAATCCCCAGTGAACCTCATTCACATGACTAAGTTATGATTCTTTGCAGATACCTTTTACAGGATCATGTAGGAGTTCTGAAGCAAAAGGAAGAATAGAACTCACTTCTCAAAGGCATAACTGGGAAAGCGGCCTCTTTTTTCCTGCAGTTTTTTTCTAATATTAGGAATATACACAGTATTCTGCTACATACAGCAGACCAGGGAAAGGCTTTACAGAAAACAGAGGTCTGTCTCTCCCCCATAAAAACAGTAGTGCACACTGTTAATGGAACTAACAAGGAAACAAATTAAAGTTGTCTAGGCTTTAAAACCATAATCACTTTCTTTTAACTTGTATAGACTCTCTAATGCATTGTGTTATACCAACTAGGAAGTCTTTTTTCTTTTAACTGTGAGCATATATGCTATCACAGTTTATCCTTTTAATGAATATGACTTTACATAGAGTATCTAAAAAGTGTTTGCTTGTTAAACAAAGAGAATGATTTGAAGCACTAAAGGGATCCTTCAAATTTCATCATATTTGAAGCAGTTTATATTATATAATAGAAGTGAAAGTAAGTCCTTTTTCAATACCTTAAACCGGTGAGCAAAATGTATTAGCATCACAGTAATGTGCTCCTGCCTGTGTAACACAATTCTGATACAAGTTTCACAGACACTGAAGATCTCTATATGTGTTTCAGTCCTGTGATCTAACTACTCACTTCATGAAATATCAAACTATCCATGAACAATTACAAAGGGTCTGAAGTCAGTGAAATTAGATGAATTTCGAAAGAGCAAGGAATGAAGAGTCATCCTGCTATCCCTTAATCAACATCTAACTTCAAAAATTATACTAATTTCAGCCACTCACCCACTGAAACTTACTTATGAACATTTTCGTTATTAACAGATACCAACTAAAATTAATGACCTCAGGTTACTATATTTTCCAAGTAGGAGGTCCAGGATAAGTAATAACCTTGTGTCATTTTTCACCAATGTCAAATATAAAGGTCAAATAGGGGGCATTTCAGAAGCCACAACCCATAATGAATAAATGCATCCAATTTAAGGAACCATTATCCTGAAGAGCATTAAAAATTAATGATTAATGATATAATGATTAATTAATCAATTAATGACCTTTAATAAATTTGTTGACATGTGTTTAACCAAAAAGAGTAAGTGGCAACTCAATGGTTAAAGGAGAACATAAATCACCTACATAAGTCCTGCTTAGCATCCCATTACTTTGAAATGAAGGAATTAATTTATCTGCAACGTATGTGGCACTAAATATTGAGTGAGAGATCGAGGAAAATGTTTCCTAAGAATTAATGGAAAGAGGGTGAAGTACATTTTTTTTCTCTTTAAATTCAAATTTCTTACTTTTAATGTTCTCGTTTTTATAGTTTCTCACACTCCCTAAGAGCAGCTACTTCTTATACCCACATACTTTCACTCTCCAGAGCTTCAGCTTACAGTACGGTTCCATGAAACAGTCAATCTGATATTAAGTAGAAAGGTACCAAAGATGGGAGTAAAATAAGTCAGTTGTACGTGACAAAGCTTTGAAAAATTCACTTTGTCTGTTCAAAAGGACTCAAAAATTTTGAAAAGCTAACTTTTTTTCCATATAGACATTATTCCAGATCACATATCAGCCATTCCACTGCTGCAGAAAGCCTGCATAGAGCACTATGAGGTGGTCTTTGTGAACAGAAATGCAACTGTGCTCTATCTGATCAACTTGAGACCACCAGGGAATTGAGTGCATAAATCCAGCAATACTGAATATAGAGACATGAATTTAATATCAGATGTTGCTTCTCTGGTACAGATTAGAGAAAACCTGAAAGCAGCTGAACTCCCCATACTGTCCTTCCTATGGTTTGCATGAAAAGCTAAGGATACATTATTATTTCAGTTTCTAATCTGGGTAACTTCTTCCTTAAATAGGTAAAGCAAGCTGGTGGAAGAAAAACCTGAAATTTTCTTTCAGTTCTTTCAAAGTTCCACATTTGCTTCATTTAAAAGCTAGCTGTCTGTAGAGTCTGTGATGAAAGGATAAGTAAATTGAACAGATAGACCCAGCAAGGATCTAAGGAACAGCCATGAGTGGAAGACCCAGAGTAACACAATCAGTGAAAACCTAATCAGCGAAAATTAGAGCACACTGAATCAGCTGCCTCTAAAGCTATCAAGAGAAAATTATTGTCCCTGGTGTGAATCCCACTGAGATGAGTCAGCAGCAGAAACTCTCCCTCAGAGGCCTTCAGACTAAAAGGAGATTATTGCCTTCAAGGGTACAGGATTTATCACAAAATGGAGTGGTGAAGAGGACTCGTGGATTGCGTAAAAATTATTAAGGGATGTGTCAAGTTAATTGTGGAAATGCTCAAAAAAATTTTATGGTATTTTAATGTAAGGACCAAAGATGGGGAGAGAGGGTAACGAAGGTGAACTGGGAGGAACAAACATGGGAAAATAGAGGAAACATGACAAAACCAGTTTCATGTGAACAGACACACGTGAGCAGTTTTGTGTCTCCTGATCCCAGAGAGGAGGAGCAGGTTCAGGCTGACTGTCAGACTCATGGGCTGTATGTGAGGGCTATATGTGCATTTATGGGTGTCAGTACAGGCACCACTCTTTGTGGGGGTCTGTGTGGCCACAATCATGTCAGACTTGTGTGCACAGACTGGGAGTAACTTGTGTCTGGGCACAGGGGGCCACAGTGGCTTCACAATCAGAGCTGGGGATACCTGCAGAAGATTTTGGAAAACTGGAAACAACCGTATTACTACTATTATTTTTCAGAGAGGTATTTCAGACAGTCACCAAATCATCTTGAGGTCTTAGCAAATTGAGAGTTGTGAATTCAAAGATTCTCCAATCCTGGAGATATTGAAAACTCAACTAGACCTGTCCCTGAGCAACCTGGTGTAGGTGGTGCTTCTTTCAGCAGGGTTTTGGACCTGCTTGGTGGTCTCCAGAGGTCCCTTCCAACCTCAGCCACCCTGTGATTCTCTGAAAAAAATTCCGCCCCTCTTTTCCAAAGGCCCTAAAAATTATGCAGTAGAAATATAAACAAAAAAAGTAAGTGAAAGCTCTCAGGGAACAAAAGGCACCTTTCAAGAAGCTCTATGGTCTATATGGCCTTGAGACACAGACTTAAGCTTTCTCCATCCATATTTTGTGAACCTTGTGCCTCTGTAGTTGCATTAAAGCAATGATCCAAACAAATCATGTTATATTGGATTCCTTCCATACCACTGCCAGCTTGGGGTTCAGAGCTGTTTCAGATTCATGTAATCCAAAAGGTGAAAAGATCCTGAAAAACATAATATAAACATCTAAAGCAAGATCATTATAAGCGGATAGAATTTAATCAAACTGCCTATTTTTCCATAGGGTTAGTAGAAGCCAATTTTAAAGGGAAAAACTAAAACCAGAGACCATTATCAACATACAGTACAATGTGTTTATGGTAAAATGTTGCCTCAGGGGAGAAGCTGATACTTTCAAAAATAAAAATAAAATGGTTTTCTATAAAACTTCAACTCTTAAAATATTTATATTCCACTTGAAAAGACTTGTCTAATAAAATACTTAAAGATCAAGAGGAATCACTGAGGCATTTAGTCTGCCTTTGCACATATCTCAAGCTAAACAATATACCAAATTACTCATGTAGTCACATCAGTAAAAAACGGCTTTGACTGAATCATACCTTTCAGAAATAAACATACAGGACTGATCTGGAAATACCAAGAGGTAGAGAACGCACCATTTCTCTCTATAAGTAATTTCAATTGTTAACACTGGCAACAGTAAAGACACTTTATTTCTAACCTGAATGTATTTGATTTTAATATTCAGACTTCTCTGATAAATGAAGGAGCCTTTAACATCCAATATCTTCCCTCCATGAACCTTAACAACTATTAATCACTCAAGATAATTGTGTGATATGCAGGAAAAAATACTTAGCAACTTCAAAGAAAATTTAAGTGAGAAGAAACAAAATAAAACTCCTCAATATGATTCCCATCACTCCCGAATAGTTGTACTCTTAGTACTCAGGATCTTTTCACCATGTTTCTGGGAGGGATTTTTTTACTATTTGTGAGTATCACACTTCCGTTGAAATCAAGAGTGGTCTAAAGCGTAGAGTTCAGTTAGGTAAGAACTGTTAGCCAAATCCCGTATATGCCTATTTAGGTATGAACATAGGATTGTTATTTAAAAATTGCCAGAATAAAAGACTGCAGATTCAGCAGAGTTTCCTATTTTTATCAGAAATTTTATCAAAAACAGAAGAAAAAAGGTTTTTATTTTTCTTAGGTAGTTTTCCTAGGAACTTAATTCTGTAGAGCAGTGTGTTTATTTGCAGCTTCAAATATTTAGCTTTTAGCATTATTTAATTTCTAGAGAACAATTTTAAATATTGTGATTTTTGTTTCCAGAGATATTGGCATGATTTCTAGTATATGAGGACACTTTATTTGACAGAAAAACTGATTATATGTGATCAACACTGAAGAAAGGAGTGCATTTGGCTTGTAATATCTTTTAAATTGTAATATCACCCTCTAGGTCAGACATTTTACTTCAGACCACCAGTGTCATTGTAATCCAGGGTCTTGTGAGGAAGCGAAATCAAAAACTGTCACAGAAATATATTTTTTTGGTGATTTTTGGAATTCTTTTATTAGAACACTTGGAGACAGAACAAAAACTACCATAGTGTCATAACAAAAGAATCCTAGCTATTGCACTGCTTCATTATACTTCTTGAATAGCCATTTTGTTTCAGGCTTATTCAGAAAATCATTTTCTCCAAGTATTACAGCATTGAGAGACAGCCTCTAGGTAAGCATATACTACAGATAACCACTGAGGCTGAATTTTAATCATAACCTTGGTCCTTTTAGCTCCTCAAAAACCATCCTTTTGGAGTAATATTTCTAGACTTGCGCTAAAGAACAAGTAAAAGAAAATGTGTCTGCTTGAGCTACAACAGCAGAAAAAATTATGATTCAAAACATTGTGTGACAAGGCAGATGATGAACGGAGATCTTTAATTCATTTAACAATTATTGGAATAATTTTGCAAAGACAGATAAATGCATTTAAAGGCAGGAATATATGTAGTCATTTTTGTGTCTACCTTTAAAGATACTGTTAAACAGAGAGGTTTAAATCTGTAGATGTTCTTATTCAAATATTATATTTGATTGAGTTTTCTTATTTAAAACAAATTAGTAGGAATTACTAAACTAGAACAAGCTGAGCTCCCAGTGAGAAAAAGTCATTTTGTATTCAGCAAGTTTTGATGATTACATCCCAGTAAAACCAGGACAAATGGTTTAATAGAAAGGGTATATTGGATCTTGCAGCCTTAGGTTTCCAGGTTCAGGAATTTACGGAGTCTGTGTTTTAACTGCCTCTACTTGTACAGGATTCCTAAACTTGTTTTGTGAAGAGATAACCCGCTTCTCATGCCAGAGTGAAACTTATTTTTTCCATGAGATATTTAAAGTGAAAACATACTAAGGCTCCACTTCACAGATACAGTTAGAAGCTTAAACCTTACTGAAATTAAAGTGGCTTAGGCTCCTCAATGCTAGACCCAAAAGCAAACTGAAATTAAAAAACCCAGTTACAATTGAATTGTGCCTTTGACTTTCCTTCTTCTGGCTGGACACAAATATACTTTAATAAGGAACAGTAAATGTGGTGTTGTCCTTTGGGTTTTCTATCCTCCATTTTGTGCCTTCTTCTTCCCTCACAGTTTCCCGCCTTTAGCCCTCATTTTCCCACCTTTAGCCTCGAGAAGTTAACTGTCAATCCCTGAAAGCCTACCCCGTTGGGTGTGTCTTACCCTTTTAAGGAGTTGTTTTTCCCTTTCAAATCCCTGTCCGTCAAAACCCTGGGTCAGCCCTCTCCCCTCATGGAAAATGTCAATCTTCCTCTCTCCTCCCAGTTTTCTAGCACCTTCTATGTCTGTTCCCCCCGAGCTAGCCCTTCCATAGGACAGAGCATAGAAGTCACACCCCCTTGAAGTTATGATTGGACCCTATGTATTTGTATCCCCACCTAAGTTCCCTCCCATGTTAGTTCCTGATTGGTTGTTTGGATTCCTATATAAGCTGATGTACACTGTTGCAAAGTGCCAGTCAGTGGGCTTCCCCCACTCGGAATAAACCCTTGTCCTTCCCTTGCCTTCTGCCTGGTCTTTCCCTCTCCTTTCCTAAATCAGCTGCTCCTTCGGCGCTCCTCCCCTGAGGAATCTCTACCTAAGCCCCTGCCGCAGGGAGCTAGGAGAGACCATTCTTGACACCACCAGCCCGTCTGCCCGGACCCTGTGAGCTAGCCGGTTGGGTGGAAACGGACGGGCGGCGTCAAGTAAATAAAATTAGATTTCATAAAGTATATTAGCATGGCAGAAGTACTTACAAGAAATCACAGAAACTTTTCCATGTCCATCATTCATCTTACTGAATTTTGAAAGCAACTAAAAGCCATTCAAGACTAGAATCAAAGAAAAATGTTATGCCCCTACAACACCTTGCCTCTATTGTTAAGACATTGCTCCTGCTTTTTAAGATTTCTACAACATAAAGGAAGCAAGACACAGTTGTAGCAGGTGAAGTTCCCCAGGCCTCCAAGGAAACCACAAGGAAACATTCAGGCTAGCATATTCCCAAACTTCCCTGGACAGCCTCATTTATTAGCTTAGCTGCATCACTTCTGTCTCTTTTTCTGCCTCTTCTAGATGGCTTTGAACAGGTGACAATGAATGATCTTGTTATGTGTGCGAATTTGAGCAAAAGCCAAGCGGCTCTGCTATTGTTAAGGGCTTCTAAGCTTTACTAAGAAAAGTAGTAACAGTAGGAGGGTATAGAGCTCACACTAAATTTTACTTAATGATACCTGTGTTACTGGGGCCCAGCAAGCTGTTATTGACATATCACTGTTTGAGTGACATCTAATTAATCATTATATCACTAACCAGAATCAATAGTTATAACTTTGAGGACCTTTGTTCAACCTTCCCACTGAATATCGTGCACCAGCTTTGAGTTTAACCTAATTTGAGACTGTTTAACCTATAAACCGTGTGGCTGTAGGAAAGTACCCTGGGGTTTTGTCACCTTGGTCTTTACTGGAATGCAATTGTATTCTAGTAGTAAAATAAATGTATGCTTCTCTCTGATTGCAAAAATATCCCTGTCAAACCTTAGACATGTAGCATTTTCCATTTGTTCCCCTAAGAAACAAAAAGAAAAGAAAAAACAGACACATTTTCTTTCACTTAAACTCAAGGAGAGTTATTCTGGATGACCCTCCTGGCAGTAGAGACTTTATAATCACACTTTGCTTTCAGAAGCTGGAAAGCAAAGCATGTGGAGAGAACTATACTTATCTACCAATACTATATCTTATTTTTCCTTAAATCACTAACTATTTGAATCCTGTGATGAGTGTGGTCACTAAAAACTTATATTTTCTCTTTTTTTTCTTTTTTTTTTTTTTAAGGGGAAAAAAGATAAAAAAGTCTTAGATCTCCACCTTGTGTGGTTGATGGTGAATGACTCTATAAACACTCTTGAGGCCCTTGGTTTAAGACTTGTTCATTACTGTTGAAGAGTGTTTCACCTCAATGTTTAGTTTATCCTCCAAATTCTGTCTAAAGTTGCTTATTAGCCCCATTGAAAAGAGAGAACATATGTAAGAACAGGTGCATGTTAGTCAAGTCCTTAAGAGGAAAAGTCATAGTGGCCAAATAAGAGTCCTACCGGGTTTTTCCTATGGCAGAGTTAAAACAAAGCATGGATTGAATCCTAGTAGCATAGTTCAGTCAAATACGTAATTTTCCTGTTTGGAGCACAGGATGAGCAAATAGAAACACATCTGCACATGTATATTCAGAGCAGTAAATTCTTAGAAGGTCAGATTTTGTGCTTAGTCTGTGGTTTTAGTCACTTCTCCATCACATTCCTATGTACAAAACACACTTTAATTTCCTAGATGAGTTACATTTTCTGTTTCATTTCAAGGATGGCTCTAGCCTCGTGTTTTGTGGCAACAAGGCACCAAGATTGTGATGCTGAGCTCTTGTTTCTATACATTCCATAACCAGATTCCATAACTTTGCTCCAGCCTAACTTCTTTGAATAAATTTCTCTGTCATATCTTATGTGTCAGAAACTAATTGCTTGTTTTCATACATGGAACTACCAATTAAAAGGCTTACTCTCTTTTCCTTCATTGTACCAAATGTCACTAAGTAGCTAGTGGAAGGCATTTTGCTATTTTAATTAAGCATATGGAGGAAACCACAAGAACATTACTTTGGAGGAAATATGGAAAGACTAAGCTGTATCAAAACATCTCAGCAAGTCTGTGGCATTAGAGATCAAGACAATCACCCAGTAAACTACAACATGAAAAATTCATATTGAAAAGCCATGGATGATAACCCAAGTTCCATCAGTTTCAATTAATTTATCTTCATTGCACTAAACTCACTAATTACAGCTCAGAGAACTGAGCCATATTCCTATGTTTCTGAGCAGAAAATGTCTAAATTTAAAGTGGAATGACAATAAACCCCAAGGCTTTTATTAAACAAACAAACAAACAAAAAAAAAACCTAGGCATTTTCAGATGAAGTTTTTTAAAGGGAAAAGGAGAAAGGGGCAGAAAGCAAACTCTAAGTCAACCAGTCCAGTGCTGGCATGAGTGGCTAAAACCAGTACTCCTTGTGCCTAGAGGTGACCTGAACATCCAAAAGTCTATCACATGAAAGGTAAAGATAATGAGGTGGTTTCAGTTAATATTAGATCGCTACTGCCAGAGGTACCAGGAACCTAGAATCTATCCATCTCTTATAGCAAGGGCAAAACTATACCAAAATACAACGAAGAAAAATTATTCCATCTCATACCTCGAAACATCCAACAGATAAATATTGCAAAGTCTTTTTTTTTTCATTCTAAAATAATGGTAAAATCAGTATTGACAGCACATCTTTTAAATACAAAATTCTTGGCCTAAATCAGGATGAATATTTCTCTGTTTACTCTGTGGAGACTCTATGTTGCACAACACAAGGAATTTTAACTTTTAGTATGAGGTTCTCTTAAACATTATTGGACAAATAATAAACCACACTTCTGATACATCAATGAGCAAGTTAATCTAAAATTAAGTTTTTAGACACTGAAAATTTGTAGGGTTTGTTGTTTGAGCTTTGTATTTAGGAAGATTGCTTTTAAGCTACAATAGTCATAGCTTGAAGCATTAGCTTTTCCTGATAGTCTTGCTTTCCCACACTGCAATTTCTATTAACTGCATTTAAAACAAGCCAGAAAGACTATGAAGATGAATGGGACATAAGAAAACCAAAGAAAAGGAAGGGGAGAAAGAAGAAGAAAGCAAGTAGTGGTTTATTTCTAATACTACAACTTTCCTTCTGTATAAGTAATCAGTAAACTGAATATATCATAAACAAAAAGGGGGAAGAAAAAGACAAGCACAAGAGGAGTGAAGAAAGTAGAGAAACAAAGAAGAAATGCATACCACCTCCAGCAGCCTTTATTTCTCACCAGTACAAGCTATTACAAACATAATTGACTTTTTATGTTGGCAGCTGCTGCTCTTTCAACAACAATAGGTAAAGAGCATAATATTCCTCTGGTTTATCCATGACATTAATTAAACATTCAGCTCTGCATCCCTCATGATGGCTCACTACCCCTGCATAGTGTAATAAATATACATTCCTAGTTCATTATGAAGGGTAAAAGTGAAGCATAAAGTCCATGCCATAACAAATCATTTTGCAAGCAATTCCACTTGTTCCAAACACTTTAGAGTAGATGAAAGTCAGTAAGGAATAAAGGGCTTTCATAAGACCATCTCAATCTGCAGCATAGGTAAATGGCTTTGGAAAGCATGTTTATGTACAAGAGTTTCTTTTTCTTTCCAAATCAATTCAGCACAAGCTGGTGGAGATATATGCCCTTGGGAGGCAAAAGGATCCACATTTTGTTGTAGGAAGAGATTAAAAGTCCAAAGAATGGATTTAAAACACAGCTTACTAATTTCATGAGAAATGGTTTTATTATCTACCAGCAGCATTCCTCTTGCATAGGTATGGAAGTTTTCCTGTTCAGGGACCAGTTTAAGAGATAGAATATAGTCTGAATGAGGTTTCACAGTATAGCCAAGAGATTGAAAGGTACACTATAGCTTAATATCCAAGCATATCATATTTTAAAAGTTTATGAACTTACAGGTGTCCATACCAGTGGGTGGAGTACTTTTGTATATTCAATACAAATTGTTATATCTTCATTGAAAAGAATTTTAAAATCAGGAGAGGATTTGGCCAAATATCCAAATTACCTAACATAAAGTAATTTTAAGAAATTTTTGATTTGAACATGTGATTGGAAAACTTGTCTGAACACAGTCTAGGAAATATCACCATACAAATGACTGCAAATGTTCTTATGTTACAGGAAGTTATTGTATCCTCTGTTTCCTTACCATTGATCACAGTGGACTTCATTTTGAAAAGATAACGTTAATACCTGATAGCAATATGCTGATAATTCAAAGAGGATTTTTTGTGACTCAGCAACCAGTAAAACTCCTTGTCTAAGGCACAGAAGTAATATTGAGAAACCATTTTCAGTCCTGATTTTCAGCAAATCAGTGCTTTCAAATTAATTTTAATCACAGAGACTAGGAAGCCTATAAAATATTTACGAGAAAGTACTCATATATATAGCAGTTCTAGTCTGTGACTGCAACATATGGTTTAGAAATTGAAACAGGTGTGGGAGAACAGGTGGTCACAGTCATCCAAGGGTATAGCTGGAATTTACCATGAGGAAAAGTAAAAAAAAAAAAAANGAAAAAAAAAAAAAAAAAAAAAAAAAAAAATTAAGTAGCTAATTTACCTTCTAAGGTAACTTGCAGACTTAACAACAGAAGTCACAGCTCTTCAGTGGGGAAAGGGATGTGTGAGACCTTGTGATTTTGTTACACAAAAGAACAAGTTTATGATATCTGTCTTCTTTCATACCTTACCCTGACTAAACTTTTGTCAAAATCTATAATAATTTAAGAAAAAAAACCACTGTTTCTCCATCTTAACTTTCAAAGAAGTTAAACCAATGTGTAATAACGCGGTCCCGTCTGCTTCCACCCACGATTGGCTAGCTCACGGCAGACGGGGAGTTGCGGCACTGGCCCACGCGTTAGGAGTGGCCTCTCCCAGCTCCTTGCAGCAAGGGCTCGGGTAGAGGTGCCTCAGGGTAAGAGCGTTGATAGAGCGGCTCAGTTCAGGAAGGCAGAGAGATGAGTCAAAAGGCAGGCGTTGAGGAAAGGGTTTATTGAGCAAGGGAGGGTGCCTGCCAAATGGCCAACTGCCAAATGACAGCAACCGCCTATATACAGAACCAAGGGCCAATCAGCAACAACTTAGGGAGGGTACAAAGGGGCGGTCTGAGGGTGGAACTACCAATAAGGGTAACAAGGAGGAGGGGCCCAAAGGTCCTTACCAATGGGAAGAACCGAATAAGGGAGAATGACATGGAACATTCCAGATAACCGGGAGGAGCGATGGGGATTGACAGCAACTCTGAGGGGAGAGGGTTGACCCAGAGCACTTGATGGACAAGGGTATAACTTGGAAAAACAACTCCATAAAAGGGTAGATATATGACTGACAGTTAACAGATGTTGGGGTAAGGCGGGAAAACTGGGGAAGAAGAGAGGGCACAAAATGGAGGTCTTATGGTTCCTATAATGGGAAAACATATGCACCACAACAGCTCCCCCTTTTTTGTTTTTTATGAAAGGAAGGAGCGGGGACATTTAGTTTAAACAGGGGTTTCATCCCACCAAGCCGGAGTGGAGGAGGTGGAAACCCGGTGGGGTGACGACCGGAAAGAGGATCGGGAAAGGGAGCTTAACAGAATTCTTTTCAAAATAGCAAAGAGAAATATAAAACCGATGAAAGACAAAACAGCCCAAACAATGTCCTTGATAATCGAAGTAAACCATCTGCTGAGTCCCAGTCCTTTGAATAGATCTCCAAACCAATCATTAGTCTCTTCTTTGATCTCTCCAATCATTCTTTTCATGGCCGAGAGGGAGGCGTGGATGCTCTGACTTTTGGATGACAAATTCAGACAGCAGAGCCCCTCGAAGTCTTGGCAGCCGTGCCCGTGCGCCAGCAGTAGAAAATCGATGGCCGCTCTGTTCTGCAAAGTCGCTTGCCTAGTTATTTCCTCGTCTGATAGGAGGTCCGCAATAGCTTTTGATGTTAAATTTGCCTGTTTGGCAACCCAACACTCTAGGTGTCCCAATTCACCTAGAGCTTTGGCGGCTGACACCCATGGTAGAAAAACAGAAATCGCCGCACGTTTTGGATGGCTCCAATGTACAATTTCTGAGTTGCAAAACTCATCCAATTCTTTGACACTGCGTTTTGTAGTCGAATGATTACTTTTAGATCGCCAATTTAAAATTTGTGTTTGATTGGGTGCAAACAAGGACAATTTGCCTATTGTGCAAGGGCCTCCGATCAAACGAGAGGGGAGTCCGGCCCAAGCTCTGGTTCCGCAAATCAAAAAGACACCTTTAGGCAACTCAAGAGGGTAGGACCACCAGGGGGAGTCCAGGTCGAAGCGGGCAATAGCTTTGCACCAACTTCGAGCCTGGAACTTTGGATTATATTCAACAACCAACTTATATCGGGGATTAGGTTTCACATTTAAATGAAAGCAATATTGGGCTTTGGCGGAACCGAGTAACTCAAATTCTACAGGTTCAGAGGACAACTTAGGCAAGGTTTCGACCCAACGGGGTAGGACTAAAAGAGGATTGGTCACAGGAGTTTTAATGAGTACACGGGTCCCAGGGGGAATATAGGAAAATGCAGACCCAAACCCAGAGGGCTTATTCCAGTTGTTTGTCTGTCGCATGACTTCCACCTGGGACCCTACAGGGCTCCGGTTGACCTCGGCAACTAAGGCTTTTAAAGTAGGGGGGAGGTCGGGAAGTTGGGCTGGGATCCCCACCAGGCAAGTGGACATCGGATCTTCTACTGCAGCTGTGGACAGACAGATGTTGCTTTGGTTGAGGGCATGGGCGAGGGTTACCCACACATTTTGTCGTGGCTGTGCGGGGATCCACGCCTCCCGGCTTTGGAGCTTGGGCCAGCAGGAACAGAAGGAATACAAACAGGGTCGGGAGCATTGTCTAAGGAAGAATAATAAATAGAGATTAACACCAACGGGTCAACACTCACACCTCTAGGAACAGGGGACTTAAATCAAGATTTTGGGGGTTTTCCTCTCCTTTTGGAACCTCCTTTTCCCTCCGCTTCTTCTTCCTATTCGAGGCCACTGCCTCATCGGCAGGGTCCTCACCCCCTGGGGAAGTAACTTGGTTAGGTTTGGATGGAGCTGTTGACCTAAAGGGTCTTACCCACTTTCTGGGTATCCACTGGGGACCGGAGGGAGTGGATACGCAAGCGTATCCCCTCCCCCAGGTAACCAGTGAATACGGCCCTCTTACTTCCAGACTCGCTGGATCACGGATCAGGACAGGTGGTCTCTCCCTAGGTGTTAAATCTTTATTCTCTTGAAAATGCCTCACAACCGGCGGATTTAAGTGTTCGAAGGAACAATTCAAAAAATTTATTACAAACAATGCCTTGGCAAGTCTGTCCAGCGGGGTGCGGAGCCAAGGGTCACCTTGTTGGCGGGCTAAGACTTTCTTCAACGTTTGATGGGTCCTTTCGATTATAGCTTGTCCAGAGGGGGAGTAAGGGATGCCAAACTTATGCTGGACCCCCCACTCCTGCAGGTAGTCCGCCATCTCCCTGGAAGTATAAGCTGGACCGTTATCTGTTTTAATAATTTTGGGGACCCCCAGAGTGGAGAAGGCAAGGAGCAGATGTTTAATAGCATCCTTCGCCCTCTCTCCAGCGTGGGCTGAGGCAAAGACTGCACCTGAGAAAGTGTCCACCGACACATGGACATATTTAAGTCTTCCAAAAGATGGCACATGGGTTACGTCCATTTGCCACACCTCGCAACTGCGGAGTCCCCGAGGGTTCACACCCTCGCCCAAGGATGGAAGGGCGGACTCCTGGCAGTTGGGGCATGTTGCCACAATGGCCTTTGCCTGGTCTCGCCAAAGATGGAATTGGCGGACCAAGGCCGGCACATTTTGGTGGAATTGTTGGTGGTTCAGCTTGGCCCGCTGGAAACTGCTGCAAGGACCTTCCAGATATACCGGAGCAGCAAGGGCGTCCGCTTTTTTGTTTCCTTCCACAAGGAAACCAGGCAAATCGGTGTGTGACCTCACGTGCATAACATAGTACTGATGCTCCCGGTGGGAGAGTAGATGTATTAACTTCAGGAGCCGCTGGTAAATTGCCTCATTGCTGACTTCTTTGAGCACGGAGTGCTCAGCCCTGGACACTACCCCAGCCACATACGCCGAATCGGTGACCAGATTCAGAGGTTCTGAGAACCTCTCGAAGGCCCTGACGACAGCATCCAACTCAGCTACTTGTGGAGACCCTTCCACAAGCTTAACATCACTCTCCCACAGCTGAGTTTGGGGGTCTCGCCAAGTCACTACGGACTTGTGAGACCTCCCGGATGCGTCAGTAAACACTGTCAGGGCTTTCAGTGGCTTTTTGCTCTTCATTAATTTTGGAATCAAATTAAATTCGCTGTTAAACAATTTATGAGCCGGGTTATGAATAGATAATTTCCCTGGGTAGCTGTCCAAAGCAAATTGAAGGCTCTCGTTCTCCTGAAGGAGTTGTTCAAGAGCCTCCTGAGTCAATTTACCAGTCGAAAGTTGTAAAGGTACATGAATGTACTCGAAATCACACCCCGCCAGGAGCCGAATCCTGGCCCTTGCCTTCCAAACAAGCTGAGCTACCAACTCCTGTGGCGTAGTGATGGTTTTGGACCTGCTATGGCTTAAGAAGACCCACTCTACGAGCAAGAGAGGGTCTCTTTCGCTGTGGTCCCAGTGGAAAATGAGCCCATGGAGGTGTGGCAGCTTACCTAAAACGATGAACCGGAATCCAAGGTCGGGCTTGCATCGGTGAACTTGTCTTCCCTCTAGAACCCTTTGAACTTTCTCAAGTGCGTCCTTCGCCTCCTGGGTCACTTCTTTAGGAGAATCTATCTCCTCTCCCCCTCTTAACAAATTGAAGAGAGGAGAGAGATCCTCTGTGGTCAAACCTAACCATGGTCTGACCCAGTTTAACGAACCACACAGCTGCTGGAGGTCGCGTAAGGTTTTCGGATTTTCATTTATTACCAATCGTTGGGGCCGAATTGTCCTGTTGGTAATCTCCAAGCCCAGATATTTCCAGGGAGCCATCCTCTGGACCTTCTCAGGCTGTAACTCAAATCCCGCGGTGGAAAGAGCTATAATCGTGTCCTCTAACACTCTTGTAAGTATGTCATTGGTAGGTGCACACACGAGCACATCATCCATATAATGCAGGATGATGGCTCCCTCTGCTCTCTCGCGCACTGGGGAGAGAAGCTTGGCAACGTACCACTGGCAGATGGTGGGAGAGTTCTTCATTCCTTGTGGAAGAACCCGCCAGTGGTACCTCTTCATGGGAGCTCCTCGGTTGATGGAAGGGACCGAGAAGGCGAATCTCGGCGCATCGTCAGGATGTAGGGGAATTTGGAAAGAACAATCCTTGATGTCTAGGACGGCCAAATTCCAATTTTGGGGAAGCATGGTCGGGGAAGGCATACCCGGCTGCAGAGACCCCATGTCCTCAATAACCTCATTGATCTTTCTCAGGTCGTGGAGAAGCCGCCATTTGTCTCCCCCCGGCTTCTTGATTACAAACACGGGGGAGTTCCAAGCGCTGTTGGTTTTGACTACATGACCTTTGGCTAATTGCTCCT
>VXAX01004772.1:0-18821 GCA_013399835.1 Leptocoma aspasia
CCAGAGCTCAGTGTCACAGAGCTGGTGGTTACAGTGACCTGTCCACAGTGCAATGCTGCCTTCTGCAGCCCCAAGGAGTGACTGGTACCCAAAGCTGCCAAATACCTTCAGCTGCCACTGAATTCATGGATTGAGAAATGACTCATGAGAATCTTATTTGGAAGACCAAGCCTCCCGAAGAAAAGCACCTGGGGTTTGCCTGCATACTCGCTGATGTCCTTCAAGGAAACACAGCAGGTTTCTTACAAGTTGAAAGATGTGTTTATACTAACCCAGAGCAGCCTGCAGATCCCTGCAATCACAACTAGCCAGCTTCAGAGCCAAGAATCATAACCAGGCATGCCTGCTTGCCTCTGGAGCAGTTTTTTTCAAATGCTACAATGAGAGAAAGAAATGTCATGGAGGTGCCACCCACAGTCTCAGCCACTCCACACTGGTATTTCACCCTGGTTTAATTCCTGCTGCCCACACAGCAAATCTGCCTCTTTCAATGGCATTCTCAGAAACACAGCAAACCATGGTCATTTCCTCAGGCTGCAAAACTGAGACACTGTTCAGTCTAACCCTGGCACACATCCCTTGAGAACAGACCAGGCAGAGGTGGATGCAGTACCCACAGAGTAGCACATTATGACAGCAGTGATAGATTTTCCACAGTCAAACTCTTCTGTGCTGAAATCACCAGTATCTGGAGGGGCGGTGGCCAAGAAGACACCAGTAAAAATTTTTTTCCCTGACATGAAAGATGCTGGCTGGTAGCAAGGCTTGGATCCAGCACTTCACCTTAGGAAATATTAAAATAAATCATAAAAGCCTCAGGGGAATGGATCATTTGAGCCTGTATATTCTTTTCACCTTGGCACAACTTTATGGTGCATATCACAATATTCTCCCTGCATATTTGTTACTGTCCCTTCAGCCCAGACTCGTGGAAGTGCTGAAAAGCTGAAGTATTTGTCTCACAGTGCTAAAGGGAAAAACAAGAAGCATCAATGTTTTCAAAGTGTAGCTTTGCAATATCTGAGGGATCATTACCACCTCATGTGCTTGTAAAACGCAATTTATCACAGAAATGCTCTGCTATGGAAGGGGTGTACAGCTTCCTTTAATGAAACCCTCAGCAAAATAAATTGAATATTTCAATGTCTGCACTCTAAAAGAAACATTGTAAAATTAAAATCAGTGGAAGTCCTTACCCTTCTGAATGAAAATTCCAGCAATGAAATTAGCATGGGGCCCAAAGGAAGCAAGCGAGGCCCCTTCCAAGAGGCCAGGATTTCATTTTGTGTTTAAAACCCCAGAGTGGCAGATCTGTACTTATTTTAATGACCCACCAAATCTTTTTAGTCCTCCATATCCCTCAATGAAAGCCTAATAATGAAAAATTATCTACTAAAACTTAGCTTTTCCTGAAAAATAATATCTGAGCAGATCTCCAAAGATAGCTATTTCTATGGACATCATTAATTTGACTGCAGTGTTTTGTTTTCAGATATCATGGCATTTCCCACTTTCACAGCTTCCTTGGAATAATATTTGATACAGAAAAAGTTGAAGTGATACTCACAGACAACAGAACAGCCAGCCCCCAGAAACCACAAAGCCTCTCCATTTGTATTGCTTTTCGTAACAAACACAGCCAGAGCCACAGAATCACAAGTAATAGATCCTCAGGAGACTTAAAAATTCAAGCAAACCATTGCCATGAAACATTAAAAGCATTCATTTCATGAGCATCAAATTCCACCTATTAACAGATCAGTCATCCTCTGCAGCTACCAATTTACATAACCAGCCTGTGAGCTGCTGAGGGGCCAGTGGACACAAAATACATGAATGCATTAAATCTGAAAAAGGAAACTAATGTCCATTATAACTCAACTTAATGATCATGTTTTCTTTAGGAGCAGCAGCAGAGCCCGTGCCCAACAACCACACACCCTGCAAAGGCACCCCAGGTGCCAAGAAGCACTGAACCTCTGCTGTGAGACTGTAACTGTGCTGCACGCAGTGCTCACAAATTAATTACATTCAAGCCCTGTACAAAGAGGGAATTCATTGGAGCTACCTTCTTACCAAGTTACTAAAACCCTTGCTATTGTACGTGGACTAAATTCAAAGGCCTGAACCTCGCTGTGGAAGATAGTTTATCTGAATATACATTAAAACCCAGAAGGTTTTGTCAGGCTTTTGCCAAGCCAGGCAGTATTACCAGCTTTAATGTAACTGCACTTTTGATCTTGAAACAGCCAGTTTGTTGCTGGTACATCTATTATTCCTCCTGGAACAGAACCGTGGCCTGATATCACACGTACAATTCATTCTTTGTGCACAGCTATCTAGAAACAGTTGTAAGAGAGAGTGTCTCAGCAGCCTGTACCCCTTCCATCATCTCTCCAGTGCCCAATCCAGCACCAATTACAGCTATGGCAAGGAGAAACGCTTCTATATTAAGCTTCTTGAAAAGGAAACTGGGTGCTGCAGGCAGAAAGATGGACATGGGGGAAAGACTCCTCTAAACTGATTCTCCTTTTTTCAATTGGGCACCACACAGGTAGATAATACCTTGAGGAATTAGGGGCAATCCCACAATCAAATGGATTCAATTCCTTTTTTAAGTCTGTAGCAGGCAGTTCCCCACTGTAACCGAATATGACAGCAGATCTCCTTATTCCATTTTCCCACCTATGAAACTAAATGAACTGGAGAATGAGCTTTGAAGTCCTGTAAGAGGAAGGGCTATTGCAGTGCTGGATAAGGCCAATTCCCTACAACCCACAGCCACTGTGGCGATACATGCAAAAACCCTGAGGTGCAGAAGAATCAGGCTCTGAAGGAAACTAAAAAGCTCAGAAAAAAGATGAAAGAAACTGAACGAGGAAAGTTAATACTGCTTTGAACATTCGCTGAGCAGAAATCCTTCCCAAAAGTGGCAGAACTGCAGTTACCAATCGGGGACTCAGGCTGTCAGGCAAAGCCCACACCTCCCAAGAGATCTGACTCCAGGGCTTACTCAAAGCCATCTCATAGGCATCAGCCACAGCAGTGTCTTAGAAAGGAAGGGCAGGAGCTGTTAACTGAGCAGTGGGGAAGAAGCAAACACAGCTTATTTTTTCACAGGTCTTGCTACTCGAACTTGTTTTTTCCATCAGATGTCACAGTGATAAGTACCTGTTTAAGAAAAAATCAGGAACAAGAGCGAAACCACCCCCCTGCAGCTAATCCAATTAAGACACAGCATAAATTTGTAGAGGTTAATCAGATCTGAGCCACTGGGTCTCTCTCTGCTGCTGTTTAGTGACATATCTGGTGAGCGACGCCAGCAAGAGGATGGCCAGGCAGAGACACCAATGACCCGGCCAGCCCTGGGAGACAACTGCTGCTCCTCCCTTTTGTGCTCCATCAGGCAGAAGAGAGAGGAGCACATTGCAGGGCAGCCCCGTGGGAGAGCTGCTGGGCTCAGAGCTTGGCTGTCCCCCTAAGCCTTATCAGGTGCCAGGCTGAGTTAGACACCCCTTGCAGCAAAGACCAGGGCTGTGCCTACCACGTGCTGCCGGGTGGAAACCAGGGTGGAAATGTACTCAGCAAGGAAAGTTCTGCCCATACAACTGCAGGGAACTCCTCTTACCTTGTGTTTCATTAGCTGTAACTCTGTGTGTAAAAAGGCGGCAGCAAGGCACATGAGGGCTGTCCCAGTTCAAGGGGCACCAGCACAGAGACCACCTGGACTGTCACAAACAGTCCCTTCAGCACTGGGAGCCAGAAAAAAGCTGAGCTGAGCTTTGCACTGAAGCAGCTCCACCAGTGTCAGTTCAGTGCTGACATGGGAATGTTGCTCCTGTCACATCCCAGGTTTCCTGCCTACTGCCTGGCCTGAAGTCCTGACCTAAAGCTACCTTGCAAAACTGGGCGCTCTGCTTTTCCCCAACTCAAGCCTTCCTGTACAGTCAGATCTGCTCTGCCTCTCTCCCTCTTCCTCCCTGTAGAGCACAAAGAAGCCAGTGGCCTCAGCCCTTATTGCTGTGACCAGCATCTGCACCCTGGTAACAACTTGCTCTCCCATCACCATACCCCTGGGTGCAGGACAGTCAGCATGGAAGGATGGACCTGCTCTGCAGTGACCTCCCCTTTGGCCCATCAGACAGGGCTCAGGCACAGAAGGGCACATTCACTGGGGAAAGGAGGAAACTTTTTCTATAACCATTTCTTCTGGGGAGGGACTGCATATGGACCAGAAATTCATCTTCTCCCCTGGACAATACATGCCAGTCTTTCAGGAAGACAGGTGGAACAGGCACTCCAGGGGGATGACAGAACTGTACTGACAGCAAGAAGATGATGAAATGTTTGTAAGCACCGTTTTGACAGTGATGCCCATCTCTCTGGTTGCCAGAAATATTGTTTCAGGCAAATGATTCCTAATCCAGTGACTGTCATCTTCCTCCCTGGAAGGGAACTAGATCTTTTGATACCACTCTACCACACAAGACTTCTGTTTGTCTCCTCTGATTAATTGTTCCTCCTTCTTGGTAAATTCTTTAAGACGAGGACAGTGACCGCCACTGTTTTTCAGTTTCTCAAAGGAAGTAAAATCTGTAACTGCCAAAATCAGAACTTCTGCCCTTCCTGAAGGAAGTTTTATCCTTCCTTTATAGACATGAAGCTTTACAGCAATAATCCATGAAACTTGTCAGGAGAAAAACTACATTTTCATACTCTGGACTCAAAACACAGAACATTTCAGAACATTTCAGTTTAAAAATAGCTCCCTTTTTCACTGTCTGCCAGATCTGGGAGGGAGGTGAAAATACACAGGGACTTGATTTGATGCATGAAAAACAGAATTCTATAGCAGCGAGTATGCACACATATTTATTTTAGGTTAATAATAGCTCTGCAATAATACTTAGCTTTGTGGAGAAAACTAAAGCTGGGATAGACCCATACTGGCTGGTGCTCTGGTACTGAGCACCATGACAACTTGAGCACATCCATCAGAAAAAGAATAAGTAATTTTTAAAAATCTTGTCACATCACATTTTTCCTGCTTTTAAGATGATTTCTCTTTCAAATTCCAAATATCTGCTCCCGTATCAGGAATCATGACAAGTATCTTGGCTAAAGTGATAGATCCTAGGAAAGGACAACAGGAATCGGCAGCTTTGAGTCTAACAACACAGAGTTAAACATCCAGTATTAGGGGCTACTGAGTAATGCAGGAGTGAGGGGACCGCAGGAGGGTTACCTTAGTAATTTGATTATGGGAGAAGAACAGCCAGTCATTCCCTCCCTCCGAATCCATGTCGGATGACAGAGGCTGGATGATCTATACAGTGTTGGTAAGTACCTTGCCACTGGCGAGGAACACAACACCAGGGCACTCGGAAACATCTCTGCTCTGATGTCAACATCACAGGTGGCACACACAGAGCATCCCCACCACAGAAGACAGGTCCTGAGCAGGGCTGACTCTTTGCCTGCTAACATCAGAAAAACACCTTAGTGTTCCCACTGAGAAAGAGCTCATTCACCTACATGTGACGAGCAGAGAATGACCTCAGAAACACTACAGCACTCACACTGCAGAGAGCATCTTTCCTTGGATGAACTGCAGTGGCTCAGCATAATTCAGGCTGGTTTAGACTACAAGAAACCATCCAATGCAGCTTTGTGTCAAACCTCCACCCACACATCAGCTACATAATTAATAAGGACGAAAGAGAGCAGTGATTGGTAAAGCTTGTTATACTCTGTTCAGCTTTGGAAGTCAGCAAAAGGAACATAGTTCACACATTGCACTACATGCTTGGTCATTAAACACCGGCTTATAAACCCATAAAGTCACTACTGCTTGCAAGTGTGAAGTACTTTTGCATGATCTTGTTTGTTTTGCAGTAGGCACAAAAGTTAATTAGTTTTCACAGTTTTATTACTCCACATGGTCAAATAACAGTCTGGAGCTTCCAGTCAGCTGGAACTGCATAAGGCCCAGAAAATTCTTACTTTTCAGGACTGTTCACTAGTGTCATAAATCAGCGACTGGCAAATGACTTTCTAGCTCTTCTTGGCCACCAGTACCAACACTAAAAGACCCCATAAATCAATGCAGCAATGGCAGCTCTCAGCTCATGGAGCACAGGGGGAATAAAGATGGAAAACACTGTTTCAGATACATTAAAACAATTCTTTGGGAGGACTTTTGACTATCACTACCCTGGCACAAGCCATCCAGAGCACTGGTCTTGCTGAAGGGGACTTTGGTTCATTAAGCCCTAGAAGAGACAACATCAGAATATTTAACATGTCAAAGGCACATCCTGCACACAGCACATATGCACAAGACATGTCCCAACAGTTCCCAGGGTAGGCAAGTCCAAGAGTGATAAAGCAAATACAGGCTAATAAAAATTCTTCAGACACTTTATTTAGGTTGGAAGGAAGTTATTCCTCCAGCCATGGTCTCCAAGCACAGCTCAGAGACCAAGGACAGCAGCAGCAGGACCACCTCCCAGGCTCTCCACAGCAGTCTCCCACAAAAGATCTGCTTAAATGCACAAATTCATGCAAAAATAAACATTTCCCTAAGACCTAAATACTATTGTCAGAGGACATATGAAGGAAAAATGTTTGTGCCTTCCCTGTTGACAGGGAGGAGAACCCAGAGATAGAAATCCAGCGATAGTGGGACTGTGTGCAAAAGCAACTCCTCTATCAGCAACCAAGAGGGAGTAGCTGAGGGAAGAGGCAGCGGTTCAAATGGAAGAAGGAACCACAATAAACACTTTGATTTTCCTCCCCAGGGCAAAAGACAAGGCTAAAGACCAACATCATTCCATGGAGGCCACTGCCTGCAGTGAGAAAAGATGCTCAAGTCCTAATTCCCATTATTTCTCAGTGTGAGGGTAAACGTGAGAGGAGTGGCAGGAAGACAAGCATCTGGCTCTATCTTAGACCCAAGGGGCAGAACTAAAAACCCACTTTGCTCTCTAAATTCCTTAGGGCACACCCCATTCTGATACCAACCCCAGCAAAACATACAGTTTATGTCAGACACATAAACAATCCAGGACACTTGTCACACTTGTTTTCAAGTGCTTTGCTAAACCAAGTCAGAGCATTCAGGATCAGGTCCTCCAATAGTTTTCGTGACACTTCCTGTTTTTCACCTTCTATAATACTGATCCTTTCTCTGCCAAGAGGCAAACAAGGCTACATCTCACTGGCTGCAGGCTGCCATCAACAAACATTTCCACTACCATTGTATATCACAAACAAGTATGCTACACAAACCAGGGACTCCATCATCACTGGTACCTATTTGTGAAGGATCTCTGAGGCAGAGATGTTTCTTCAGGGAACACTGCCTTGAAGAAGTGCATCATACCAGACGCTTGATGATGGTCACAAACAGCTCTGCCTCCAGCTGTCTCATTCATCTTTCCCTCATGGAACTCGGGAGACTCCAGAGTATTTGCTGCTTACAATGTACGTCAAGTTATCAAAGAACGTGAAGAACAGCTCCTAGGGGTAAGGTTGATCTTGCTTGTTTAACACCACTTTCATACATTGTTACTCTTCTCACCAACCACACAGGATCACTGCAGATAGCTGTTCCTACGCAACAGGAACGGACACTAAGAACACATAAATTCTCTGTGCCTTGCTAGTGTGGGGTTTTACTTTTAAAGTTGAAAGAATTCAAGGTCCAAGGGAGACTCAGAGGGATCACAAATATTCAGGACTTTCACTACACTTTTCACCAAGTAATATTGTCTCTATTGCACAGAATAGTCCCTGGGTCACCCCGAGCAGTCAAATCAGGGTTGATGTCACCACTCAGAGACTGTGTGCAAAAGCAGCTCAGACTCAGGGAGACTGGGAGAGGGAAAGAAGTCCTACAGCTTGAACAGGCAAACACAACAAGGTTTGAATCACACAAAAATCCAGGGCATTCAGAGATCAGCTTTCCTCAGGAGCCTGTATGTACAATGGTGCAGGAAAACAGCCCATCAGCTGAATCCCATCAACTTTGTCTCATGGTCTGTTGGTACTTACCTGATTTCAGACCAACATATAGTACAACACCTAGTGAGGAGGCAGAAAGAGATCACAGCTTCCTTCGCTACTGTTAAACTCAAACATTCCCACCGCTGCATTTAATTTGCAAACGTACCCCAGTATTTTTGCACTGACTGCAAATACCAGAAAGCAATAGGAACATCATACTTCCTACTCTAGAGGAGAAACATTTGTTTTGTCTGGTAGAGAGTAACTTTAAAAGTTCTGTAAATGTTACAGGCATAAGTGATGATGGTGTAGAAAAGCACCTCCAAAGTGTTTCCACTTGCTAAGCAGCTGGCTTGTTCCTCTGGAGACGAGATGACCTCTTCCCCTTCTCTGTCATGACAGCACACAGCCACAGAGCACAATGCACCAGCTGATTTGCAAAACAGCATCAATCCACTCTGTGTTTATGGCTTTTTCTCCCCTTTCTTTCTAAACACACAGGCTTAAACGTTTTTATTGCTTCAGTGATTTTCTATGTGCAAGACAGGATTTGAGAACAATGCATTAGCAAGGATCTATGTGCCTAAATCCCATCCCGCACATCCAGCTGAAACAGCAGAGAGGAGATTCCAAAGCCCCCCGCTGCAGCTGGGATCAGGAAACAGCAGAGACACACGGCTCTGGACAGAGCTCAACATCCCTCTTGGACAATGCACTCCAACCTGCAGGTTTCTAGGCTCAGATGTGGAAGGTACACAAATGTGTAATGTGTAGGAAGCCTCCTGAGGCTTTTTACAAATCTAGAGACATCAAGCTGCCAGTAACTCATGAGCTGTGTAAGACTGACTCAGCCTCCATGTGGTTTTTGGTATGTTTGTTATGACTCTTTGAAACATTTCAGGAGATGCCTGCTTTTACTGGCGCAAGCTTAAGAGTGCTGTGTTTGCTATGCTGCCAATATGTGGTTCATACTGATGGCTTCTACTCCCAACTTTTTGCACTAGTCAAAGTCAACAGTCTGTGTCCACGCTGGTGGGATTGGACAGAGGAGTGTCCAAATATCCAGGGAAAGGAGAAATGGGGTAGCTGATCACAAACCTTTCACGCTTTAGGGAAGGTGTAAATACAATCTCAGAGATCCACATTCAGCGTAAGGGCTGGCTGGTGCTCCATGTACAGCGGTATTAGAAGATTAAGGAGGAACCCGGGACATTTTTGCTGTTCATCTTGCAAGGGGTGGGAAGTTCATTAATGACCTCCATGTGGCTTTTTCATGCTGACCCATCACTCCAGGATATTGTGGCTGGAAGTCAAATCTGGGTATAAGCCTGGAAGTGCTGGGAGATTGCCATCCACTGTAACAGTACTGGGGATGGACACAGGCTAATCCAGGCATGGTAAAAGACATTATCCTGCAGAGGGGACAGTCTCTTGGACATACATTTGCTGCTCAATGCCCAAGTTTCCCTCCTTGACTGAGGAAAGGATAAATTCCCCTCCTCCTTCCCAGGCTGCATTCAAAAAAGCCTCTGGCTGAAGGCAGTGAGGAATTGACAATCCAGAGGGCAACAGCAAACCAACCTCCTTCAGCAAAACCAGATCTCCTACTAGCCCCTTCTTTCCTTCAAGGCTATCCACAGGGCAATGAATTTGAAGGGATCCTTTTTTTTTCCCCAATTCCATAATCCAAAGGGAAGGAGTCAAAGGGTTAATGCTGCATGACAAAAGTCAGCCCAGTTTGGGGACAGAGGAGAAAGGGAAGCATTGTGGCCACAGACAGCTCCCTGCAACCACAACGCCACTTGAGAAATGTAAAGTGATGGTGCTGCTCAGAGAAAAGGCCTGAGAGCCCAGTCTAAATCCCAGGGCTTTATCACTCACAAAAGCCCAGCCCCTTGAGTCATTAATCGTGTGCTCCATGGCTGGATGCCTCAAAGAGCAGCAGATGACACATGCCCAGCTGCTACTTCTGCCCCTCCTCAAGGTAGCGGGGCAGAGGCAGGTGCACTCCCAGTGCCCTCTGCTCAAAACTAATCTATTCTCTCTCCTTGTCCTCTGCCTTTCATCTCCTCCAGCAGCCCACACTGACAACTGTAAATGAGATTAGACTTCAAGGCGTGGGGCAGATGCAGAACCCCCTCTGTGCATTGTCAAGAGACCCTTGTAGATTTTAAAATGTCTCTCCCCTTTACAATGCACAGCTTGGCGGAGGGGGAGAAGGGGACACATTTCTTGTCACACTCTCAAAAGTGTCTGATATGGCAGACAAGGCAGATGCTGGTTTGAGGCCTGGATGCTAATCTCTTATCACCATGGACAGTCTTCCCACCAGTACCTCTGATTCCCCAGTCACCTCAGCAGATGAAGAAACAAGTTGATGACTATTTCCTAATTGCAGTTTCCATAGCCTCCTATCTGCAGCACCACTCCATTTAAATGTGGATAGATGCCCCAATGAACACTAAAAGGGCAGCAATAGTCCAAAATTCAGGCAAGGACTTGAAGGCTACACACAACCCTGGGGTCAACCCCCCTGGCTATACTGCTGCTATCACTGCCATCATTTCCTATTCTTTATATTACAGTTTGTGCTCCACCTGTTCCCAGTGATCCAACAAACCAGCAGTGAGACACAAGTTGTTTGTTAGAGAAAGAGGTGAAATCTCAAGGCACAAAACCACTGCCTACAGCTCAGTGAGACCTGCCTGGAGAGGTCTTGCAGCCACAGCTGGCAGGCGTTTGCCAGCAACAATAGGCAGGGAAATTTTTCGGAGTGAAGGGTCATGTTTAGCTCAACAGTGCCCCAGTAAATAAACTAGAATTTCTTTTACAGTGTGGGAAATAGCTCTGCCTGCCTGGGCTAAGGGCTACCCAGGGAAAACGGACAGTTAACATAAAAGATCATTAAGTTCAAAATAATTCCTCAGTTACCACCAACCATGATAATAGCTGCCCCAATTTTATGGATTGCTCTGCAATTTCAATTGAGCAGGAACCAGCCCTGGATTTAAGGCAGCTGCAAAGTCAGCATCTTTTAAAGCATATTTTAATATTTTATGAGACCATGGCAGAGCAGGTTCAGCTGCACCCACTGCTGGTAGTGTCAGCAACTGAACTCTTCCTGGCAAGTGCATGTCTATCTCTACAGCCTTGTTTCTGAGCTCAAGTTTTCCATTAGCTGCCTACACAGACTGGGTAACTTGGCATCTCTCTGCATTCCCCATAAACTCTGTTCATCTGTTGCCATCACACCCACATACAAGTCTCAGGGACGAATCTAGGATTTCTAAAGCAGCTGCAACAAAAACACAGCCTGGATTGACAAGCAATAGGATCAAGGTGTTGAGGCAGTGAGAAGGGTCTTTTTTGAGAGTTTTGTGTGTGTCTATTTAAAACAAGTTTGTTGTCATGACTACAAACCAGAGTATGGGTGAGAAGAAGTGAGAACTCCAAGATGAGGGCTGATAATGCTAATTCACCCTCAAAATCTCAGCAGCCATGGGGATGGGGAAACAGAGAAGATGATACAAGCTCTTAGCATCTAGGTTAAAAGCCACCTTCAGAAGGCAGGTCTGTCCCAGGAACAAACACTGTTGTCCTAGATAGCCCCTTTCACCCAGCCCAGCCAAGGGCTGGATAACACCAACAAGCTGCAGTCGCAGCCAAAGCAGGGGCACTGGGGACATGGAGGCAAAGCACTGCACCCAAGGCCCTAGAGAGGACATAGCAAAGCAGGAACAGCCCCTCAGGACACTCATCTGCAGACTCACTCTCCAACCATCAGGCAACTTGGCTTCAGCAAGGACTGGGAGATGTTCTCATGTCTGAGTGCAAGGCAATTAACAAATCTTATTAGCACAGAGAAGCATGACACTGTCAGCAGCTGCTCCTGGGATTGTCGCATTTTCAAGTTTACCAGAAGATTAACAAAAAAATGGGGCTTTGGCCACTGAAGAACAAATGAAGAAAACCCCAAGTGATTGCAGAGGGATGGAGAGAGCTTGCTCTGCTCAGAGCTCAGATTCTTCACAGAGACAGCACAGAGCACGCAGTGATGGTGCAGGCTCTGCAGAAGGCAGCAGATGCGGAGCTAATGTGTGTGGGGGGGTGGAGGGTGTTTATGAGCACAATAAATAAATTCATGAATCCCTATAAAAGTTCCCATATAAAAGTGAGTTAGAGCTGCCCAAGGGCCATGGCCTCGTAATAAAAACCACATCTTGCAAGCACAGTATGAGGCAGCAGCTGAACTGTAACTGTCTGGCTGCAGCACTGAAGAGCTGTGAGTCTGCCTGTTCCCAAACTCTTGGGTGAAGTGCTGACCCCGCTAAATCCAGGAGGAATTTTGGTACTTGCTTCAGTGTAGTTAGGATTTTGTCATGGGAGGGGCTTCTTTGAACCTCAGAGCATAGGAAGCAGTTCTGGGTCTGACTTTTTGTCGAATTTAAGTTCCTTTACTTCTTAAATAAATCAATCTGCAAGTGGCTGAAGATCTTGGCTTGGGTCACTGACAGTTCCTGGTGTGACAGATTAGAGCTGGATCAAAACAAATAAAAAATTCCTACAGAAAACATGGTCAGTCACTCTCCTCTCCTAAAACAACCAAGCAAAAAGCACTGCTTTATGGCTGAGTAGCAATTTTTCCATCAAGAAGTTTTGAATTTTTAATTTAAGCGGGGGAGGGGGGATCATAAAAAAACCAAACCCTTTAAATTTTGTATGTCTAAACAGAAGCCTTCTGCTTTTTTTTGTCAGTAAACTTAAATAAAAGTTTTCAAAATACTTCCTCAGAGAAAAAAAAACAAACAAGCATTAATAATAATTTCATTCCCCTCTCAAAGTCTGTGTGTTTGTGTGCTGACCTCTCCTTCACAGTTTTCTGGGATGATGGAGTATAACAGCAACAAGCCACTTGCAGACTACCAGCCTGTAAATTCCCAACTACTCTTAACACTTTCACCAGAGCCTTCTCTTGCTCTCCTGGAAGGTGGTGAGCGCAGAGGCCCACGCATCTCAACTGAGAGGGTGGTTCTCAAACCTCAGTCCTAGCCCATGAGTCACAAATGCACGTGCAC
Source organism: Leptocoma aspasia (assembly GCA_013399835.1). Lineage (NCBI taxonomy): Eukaryota > Metazoa > Chordata > Aves > Passeriformes > Nectariniidae > Leptocoma > Leptocoma aspasia. The sequence continues at coordinate 13,083 of VXAX01004772.1, forward strand.
CCTGGGCCACCCATTTCCACTCCAAGTACACACCCAGCCAGGTCCTGACTCCCAGGGAGAGCTGCAACTGTTCCCAGTGTCAACACACAGGCTTTCTCTAGTTATTAAGACTGTCCTCATGTTTCACATGGATGCCAATCAGAGCTAAACAAAGTGCTCCCCTCTCCTCCTAGCGTGTTGCTGATGGGAATAGCAACCTTGTTCCATGACAAACAGCATCTTGCAATTCACTGCAGGACTAATTGCATTGCTTTGCTGATAAAATGCTCCGGGAAGATGTCAGCTTAGCCCACAGGCAACAAGGACATTATTGACTTATTCAGGACTTATGTGTAGTTGTCACAGGTTGCATTCTCTTTGATAATCAAGCCTTACAGACAAGGTTTAAAATTCAGCTGCAGCCCTAATTGAAACACAGCTAATTATTGAAGGTCTGTCTTTACAGCCTGTTCCATTGTTACTGGGCTAATGTTCTGTACATCCAACAGTTAAACACACCCTTCCCTTAAAAAGAAAATAAAAAGAAAGAAAAAATCCCATCTACTATTCAAGTAAGTCCAATGGGAAATTACAGATTCCTCTCTTTGAGCCCGAGGTAGCTACCAGCCAACAGCCCCGTCCCACAAGGACTCAATGACTTCAAAGCATGCTTGTAGAATAAGATTCCAAATTAGGGCCAGTGCTGGAGACAGGAGAATTCAAAGCGGCTAGAACAAACACTCTGCCCAGACCACAAGCAATTTATTGTGCATCCACCTTTTCAGTGGCAGCACCTCCTATGAGCCCCAGCAGATTCAAACACACCACACAATTTAGGTGTGATCAACAATCATAATACCTAACTCCCAACCGCCTGCTGACTGTACCACAGCCAACTTGCTGCAGTCCAGACACGTGGATTAGCAGTTGGTCACGGCTAACCGTGTATAAATGAGCACTCCTTAGAACAGGAAGCCCCAGTTAATAGCTGAACGATAACAGGACCCCCAGGGTTCCAAGGACATCCTTTCGCAGGCTGCACCACAGCTTTTGGCTTTGTAGTTCAGCCAGACACAGAGGCAAGATTATCACTTCATAAAGCAGGGATGAAATCCCATCTGAACTTTATGGCCAGGATGATGCCAGCGTCAGAGGAAGCTCCCTTACAGAGGGTGACATTTACATGCACGCACTACAGCACAAAAGTTTATGACATGAAGAGAGTGCTGCAGTTTAGAAGCAAATCAACCCTAGAAAAATCCCTCTGTTTATAGCTGCTACACATTTCAACCCAGCAGATGGAAGGGATACCACAAAGCAAACATGTCAGATAAAGCAGCTAAAAACATAATTTACAAACTAGAACCCACAACCCAAAATCTCAGCAGCTATAGTTCGGAGTTCTTCAGAGCTGTGCTGACTTCAGCCAGCTACAGATCTGACCCAAGGCATTACCTGACACAACCACAGTCTTTGGTACAGAAGCAGATTCTTTGCTAATCCTGTGCAAGTTTAAAGCAGCAGGTCTTGCCTGGATGATGTAACTCTGCAGAAGACAGTTTAGCAGCTGGGAGCCATTTCAAAGAACAGTGTGCTGGTTTTACAGGTCTTAGCCTGCCTTCATGACTCCCGCAGGCGGGAGGGGAGGAAATCCTCCATCCATGGAACATCCACTTAGCGCGGGCAGCGCCGGCGGACGGCATCCCGGCGGCCGAGCTCCGGCCGGGGCAGTGACCCCTCCCCGCCTCCCGCCCCTGCGGCCGGGCGGTGCCCCCTGCCCGGGCACGACCGGCGCCTCCCCCGAGGCATCGCCCGGGGACGGGGGNGAAAGAGCAGAAGATCCTTTAATCCACAAGCAAGGACAGCACAACTGGCAGGAAACAGAGCACCTGCTGCAGCACCTTGGCTCAGCCCCTGTGCCGCCAGGGATGGGCTCACTCCTGTCCCTGGTTACTCTGAAGAGGAACTGAGAGGAAGGCCCAAAGCAGCTGTGATAATTATGACTTGCACACCAGCATCCTGGGAACTGGGAGCATGCAGCACATTTCTCCTAGGCTGTATTTTAAATGCAGGGGAAAGACAGTACAGAGGAAATTAGACAAAGGTTAGGCTCTTTGCTCACAAGACAGAGAGAATACATCAGTTGTTCACATACCTGATCAAATAGGGTTTTCCAGTGCTGAGAGGCAGCATAAGGGAGGAAAAAAAATAAAAAGAAGGTATAAGAGCAACAACATTAACATGTAGTAAACTGTGGAAGTATATTCTAACAGAGAAATAACCAAATGATTTAATGCCATTTCCCATATCCTTCTTCATCCCAGAATCACCTACCCTTCCGGAGGAGGAGGAAGGGGAATCTACCAAACACAGGGAGAACAGTTTTCATTTACAAGTCCAAATTAGGATGAACTCAAAACATTCATGTGTTAATTCTGTTTTCTCCCACTTTGTCTATTTGCAGGCAAGCAAGGAGGGTTTTTACTCACAGAGATCAAGAAAGCTCTGTGTATATTGAGGGAAGGGATGAATTAGCAATGTTTTTCCAGATCACTTTCTGAGATCCTGTGGCCCAACACTGACCCATCAATTGCTTTGCTGGGTTGTCAGAGCCCTGTCTATTGCCTGCTCCTGACTGGCTTTCTGCAGGCTTTTTGATAACCCATCAGTTCTCTGAACCTCACATGTCCACATCTGAAAAACAGGTAATTCCTCTTGTGCAAGGTGGGATGAAGTCTGGAGAGAGCCCACTGCAAGAATGTACCCCACATCTTTTGTTCTATCAGATCTGCCTTAAAAATGCTATATAGGAGGAAGCTCCGCTTCAATGTTCACAGCCATGGGAACACTCCACAAGTCCTTGTCTCTTGGAAACAGAAAAAATAAGCTGGAAACTGGCTCTGATTTATGCTTTGTAGAGAGACTGATGTCAGCTCACCTCCCTTGCTGACCCAGACTTGCTGACTCACTGTCCCATGAAACAGAGGAAATTCCTAATGAATTGTTTAAGGCTGTCATCTATCCTGGATTTATGGGCCAGTTGAGAAGACAGCAACTTCCATGGGGCAGCACTGAGGTAACCACTGGCTTAGGATCCCCAGAAACATTTGCACATTTGCACATTTCCAGGTCCATTGTTTTTGCTGTCTCATTCACCTTCCCAGAAAAAAACCAAATTGAATAAAACAACGAATATGAGATTCTTAGAAGCAAACCTCCTCACAGTGCTATTAGCAAAGCAGAAATCTAGTGAGAGTCTTATCTAGGCCTGGAAGAACATTTCCTTTCACATGGCAGGCAAATCTAAAGGAGAATTGACTGGAGAGACAGTGGGGTAGCAGGCCACTGAATTCCTTTCCATTAGTTAAGTTGTTGGCTCCCCTCCTCCCCATGTCTCTCTCCATTTATAACCTCTCATTTATCATCATAAATCAGCCCAGCACTTTAAACAGAACACTTTGGGACTGTGTGAATCCTGGCTTTATGGAATGCTGCTCTGAGAGCTACAATGACATCACAGCTGAGCTGTTACACTCTGTCAAGGCTGTGACAGCCAAACCTTGACTGTGTTATATTTTTGTGGTTAATAACACATAAAGAACTGACTTTGTGTCAGTTCTTGCTGGCCAAGCCAGAGAGCTTCCATCAGGCTTTCAGATGTAATAGCAACAAACAAAAGCAACCCCCAGTTAGGTCTTGGAGGGCACAGAGTAGCACAGAGCAGTTGAAATTTTCAGAGATGATGCTCTGTAGCCTGCTTGTTTCAGCAGGAAACCTTGGCAGAGTAGAAGGAGGGCATTTACACCGCTTCCTGATTTTCTGACTTGCAGATGATACATGATACCTCAGGCTTCTGTCACATCATCTATTGCCAGGTCTCAGCAGCTTCCCATAACCAGTGCAGCTGCAGGCTTTAGTTTTGTTGATTATAGAAAACAAGGTACCAGAGTCAAATAACAATGCAAGTAATGACAAGACACTGCAAGCTGGATCTGACCCAAGCTGTCCTACCTCAAGGTCAAGCAGGAAGGCACCAGCAGAACTGGGATGAGAATCTAGACTTCATCAGGGACAGTTCCTGTCTCAGGAGCCCAATCCTGCCAGGCACTCAGCATTTCAGCATCTCCTGAGCCCCCTGGCAGGATTGAATTGCTAATGGCTGTGTTTGCATAGAGGCTGGAGCAACTCCAAGGGGCTCAGGTGTATCACAACAGGAAATCTTTCTTGTAGGCCCATCCAGACAAGCACGAAATTTGTCAGAGAAGAAAAGGTCACAGTCTGACGTAAGCAATCAATGGGATTTGGACACCCGGCCTGGGAAAGCTCCTGGAAAGCCACCCTTTCCGTGTCAAAGCTACACACGTCCCTGAGCCAAGCATCTCCTCCTAGGACTGTCTGGCAGTGTTGTAGCAGAGGTCAAACTGCATCACACATTCCCTCCTGACTGCACTGTGCCCAGGAATACAGACTGAGGAATGCAGCTCTAGCAAGCAACTGCACTTCCTTCGCTACCCTCTGGGGGGAAAATCCAACAGCAATTGAATTCTAGGTGATTAAGAAGGAAGGGCTGGGTGGTAAAGAGCGGGCTCTGCCCCTAAGCATGCCTAGGCGGCTTCCTCCAGCAGCATCAAAAAGGTAGAGAGAGGGCCGAGGGGATGCGCCATTGTTGGACGTTCAGCTCCCAAGTGTCCCTTTTATAGTGGTGCAAGACCCGAGCCAGAGCTTCAGAAAGACATTTAGTATCTTTGCTTTATATCTGACAGGCTGGAACAGATCCTGCGCTTACCACTGCAGACTGAGCAGACACTTTGCAATCCTCATCCCAGACGAGTTTGCTGGGAATGAGAGCTGTAAGCAGTCCTGGGATGCACCAGGAATGCAGGATCTCTCACGTTCACTCCCTCCTAGACAGGTGCACGGAGAGCTCCTGCCCCCGGGTCCGGCAGATGCAGAACAACTGCCTCAGCTCCGCAGGCACTGCCGCTCAGCACGGCAGGAGCAGATCTGGAGCGCGCAGGACCCCTTCGCGTCCTTCTGGGCTGGGTGAGCAGAGAGCCGGTGCCAAGTTATCCCACCCTCACGTGCCATCAGAGCTCGGAGGGTGGAGAGAAGCCATCAGCCCTGTCGAGCCGAGGAGAAAACTTACTCGACTGTTTGTTGCTCGGGGGCTGGAAGACTGAGCAGCTCCCGAGAGCGGGAGCGTTTCGCATCTGTCACCCTCAGGGTGGCTGTGACTCTGGAGAAGCTCTCTGTCCTCCACCAGCTCTCCGGGCTCCAGAGTCGCGTCCGTGCGCAATTCGATGCCCCTGCCCGGTCAGCCGCCACCCGCCGGCATCTCCCCACCGATCACGGGCACCCAGCGAACCGGGAGCCTGTCCGAGCCGCCGGGGATTGGAGGGACGAGAGCTGCGGCCCCGGGGACGGAGCCAGCCCGGCGGCTGCTGGAGTCCGCAGACACCCAGCGGCGGAAGGCGCGTAGGGCGGCGGGAGGGCGGCGGGGACGGTGGCTTTCCCTGGTCCCGCAGGGTCACCGGCCCCGCTCCTGTGTCCATCCCGGGCTTCAGCTATGAACAGCTTGAGCCGAATATCCCGGCCCGGGGGAAAGGGGGGAAGATACCGAGGAAAGGAAACTTACATCCTCTGCGGCCATAGGTAGGACATCTTCGGAGTCCAGCACCTCGATTTCTTCCACCTCCGAGCTGGCAGCCACAGCAGGGGAAGAGCTGGCGTGAGGCTCCGGCAGCCTGTCTCCCATGCTTG